>VFFE01007510.1:432369-506184 GCA_008921705.1 Burhinus oedicnemus
AGTGTGTGTGTGTGAGTGAGTGTGTATGTGTGCAACAACGGGCGGCTGCGGCGCCGAGGCTGCAAGGTGGGGTGCGTGTGCGTGTCCGTGTGCGTGTCCGTGTGCGTGTCCGTGTGTGTGTCTCCCTGCCCGCGATGCACAAAGGGGTGGGGAGAGGTGCCGCCGGGCTCTGCCCGCGCCCTCCCCCGCCGACCCCCCCTCCTGCCCCCGAGGTTTGTGTCTGGGGTGCCGCCGCTGCGCCGGGCGATGCCGCGGGGCATCCGCCGCACCGGGCGGTGCTGCCCAGCCCGGGGAGGGGGAGGGACCGGGCCGCCCCCGGGGAAGCCGGGGGCATGGGCTGGCGGTGTGACAGCCGCCGGCTCGTAGAGGAGGCAGCGCTCCTCCTGCCTTTCCCCTTGACCTTTCCCTCCCTGTAACGCGGGTCTGTTTGGCGGGGGGGAGGCGTTGTAATTATTATTATTAGTGTTGTTGCTGCGGTTATCATTTTAATCCGAGGAGCCGGCGGAAGGTGAGGGTGAACAAACGAGTCGTTGCTCTAAGATCAAGAGTTGCTTTCCCAGCCCTCCCCCTGGCCCCCTTTCTCGGTTGCCCCCACCGGGCCGGGCCGGGGCCGGGGAGCCCCCCGCCGCGCCGGCGAGGGGAGGTGGCGGGGGCCGCCCCCAGCCCGGGGCCCCTCCGCGGTGCCCCGCCGGCACCCAGCCTCCCCCGCCCGCCGTACCCTGCGGCACCGCCATCCCTCTGCCCCGGCCTCCTTCCCGCCCCTCCCCGGGAAATGTCGGCGGGATGCGGGCGGGGGCGGCGGGAGGAGCAGGTGGCCGGGTGCGGCCGGCGGGACAAGGGCTGCTCCCGCTCCCGGTGCCGGCCCCGGCCCCGGCTCCGGTGCGGAGCAACGCGGGACAGCGCAGGGCCGGCACGGCCCCGGGCAGCGCGGGGCTTCCCCGCGCCCGGGGAAACACCAGCCGCCGCCTCCCGGTGCTGCGGGGGATGCTGTAATGCTGCCCAGCGCCCCAAACCCGCCGTGTGCGGCTCCTGCGGTTCTTCACCGCTCCTTGGGATGAAACCGCCCGCAATTAAGAAAGCTGAGGGTGCCCAGCTTGCTCAGCTGTCAGCCTTACAGTGCAGAATTTATAGCCGCCTCCTCTTGTTGATTTACAAGGAAACCTTACCCGCACTGTCAGGCTTAGTACCGGCAGGGGTAAAATTTAGGATTTTTGGTATTTGTTTTCTTCATTTCCGTATCTGGATTTTCACCAACGTGTGTCATAGGGTTGCAGCCAGATGCTTTTGCAAAATGGATGAAATCTCAAATACCCTGCTCGGTAAATGTAAGTAAGTTACATACCGTCTGGCAATAGTATTATGGGTAACAGGTGATAAACAGCTTTCTACAAATGTAATATTCGTGCATCGCAAATGTGGGGAGTTCTATAAAGGAAATTAATTCTTTTTCACATCAGTGGATGCTAGTGTCATCATCCTTACGTAAATCACTAGGGAATTTTCCTGTGGCACAAGCCATTTAGGCAAACAGATTATTTAACCTTTATAAAGAAACAGTGCTACACACTGTTATCACTGTTATCAAATATATTTTTTTTATTTGAGTTCATACTCAGAATAAGCAAAGTCCTAATAAAAGATACATGCGCCCCACCCCAGTAAGTTTATGGCCTAAGACGTGAAGGCTGTGATACACACACCTCCCTAAAGTACGTGAGCGTTACACATTTAAATGCATTTCTCCGTCAGTGCCTTAGATCCTTTTAAGTGGCCAAAATAAGAACATAATTTGATTAAAAGCATATGATCAAAAATATTGCTATAGTGAGTTGGACATCCAGTCCAATATCCTGTCTCTGACTATAGCCATTAGCAGATGCTGAAGGGAGAAAAACATAAGAATCAGGATTGGTATACAGTGATCTTTTCCCGGTATATCCTTTCAAGTTCCAGTGAATGGTAGTGCAGGGATTTCTTAAACTGGGGTTTGCTCCCAGACCATCATATTTAATAAGCCCTTGAATTTCTCTACTCTCTTTTTTTTAATCTGGTTATACTTTGGTCTCAACCACATTCTGTGGCAATGAGCGCCACAATTTAATTATGATTTGTGTGAAAAAGTACTTCCTTTTGCTTGCTGTGAACCTGCTGCCTGATAATTTCCTTCAGTGCTCCGTAGCTTTCGTATGTGACAAGGAGCGCATGCTGTGTCTGCACAAGGTGCTAGCAGTGTCCTCTCGCACCAGAGCAGGTAGAACGCTGGCAGATCAAGTCCCTTCATTTTATCTGTCACTGAGTTGAGAGGTCTGCCGAGGGGTGTAAAGCCATATTCAGCCCTCGGTCTTTATGTTGACATCTACAGATAAGAATAGTCATTCTTTTTCTTGTTATGCAACGTGGACGCTTGTGCACAAAGAATTGCCCTGAACCCACGAACTCATTTCAAGAAGGCTACTGAGAAGCTGTCTGTCGAACATTAACTCCCTGCTCTATTGATTTGAATCGAAACCTGATTGACAGCTTGGTGAAAAATTCCCTATCCTAATCCAGTTTTCTGCCTACCCTGAAAAGAAGATTAAATGTTTTATTATCAAACTGCAATTCTTCATTTTTAAGAAGTATACTACAAACAAAATGCAAGCTACATGTCAAGGGACATATCTCTATGAACTCTGTACATTTGAATTAACATCACTTCTAATTGTTCTGTGTAACATTCATTATAAGATGTGCATATTGAACAACAAGCATAATTTCAAAAGTCAAGTTTAAATGACCCATAAAATCTAATTGATTTGGAAGGAGCTGTGACACAAGTTTGTCTCCCCAAGAGTACTACTGAGTTTGAATCATGCTTGAGGAACACTAGTATTGATTAGACCAACATTGCAGAAAGCTTCCCTGATCTCACGGGTAGCCCCGCTTTGATTTCCTCATAAGAATAATAAAGGAATAAGAGACCAGAGAACTACAAAAGCACAACCTGGACCCAAAGACCCAGAAGTTCTCACAGCTTGAAACCAGCAGCGGACACAACTTGGAGCAACACAGTCCACAGCAGAATGTGGACAAGCGAAGAACGGTACAAACCCGTGTGAGCTGAGAAATCCTTCACAAAAAAAATAATGTACTGGCCACCTTGGATGCTGTAATCCTCATCTCCCAAAAGACTAAAGGAAGAAGGGACTGAGTGGTATCATTATGAAGACAAGATAGAAGGGATGTCAGCCAGTCTCAGACTTAAGACAGTCTCAAACTAAATATGAGAATTAATTTCCGCTTATAAATGGCGTACCTGGGTATATGTGTCTGTGTGCATATATATGTGGCAAACCATATATATACACATATGTATATAAACTTTCCTTCACAGAAAATACATTAGCTTGAATAAATTTTACAATCCTGTGTCTTTTAAATACCACTTTCTTACTTGTATGCTTCACACACATGCCTTTAAGTATGAAACATATTCTTATGAATACGCTAGAAGTGTACTAAGGGAAACAGCATTCGATCTTACGAGATGCTCATCACAGTTCCATTAGCTCCCTCCTGATCATGTCTCCGTGATGTCAGGTAGGGATTTATTTTGCACTTGTGCAAAGGTCTCGACTTCACCTTTTTTAATGAAAAATATATATTCTTGTCATGCTTCTAGTGCTTGCTGTGTGACTACAGAAGGAGTTTTCTAAGAACAAAAAATTCATGTGCTAATTAGCTTGAGTTAAAGTTAGTTAAAAACTAAATCCTTCAAGAAATTTTGCATTTCTGTTGACCTCTTGTTTGTCCCAAGCTGTCTTAATAATGAAATAATGCAATCAGACTTTCCATACTGTTAATTAATTAAAACCTTGTGCATAGGCTATAAAAACAAATGAATAGATTAAGTTATAATTAAGTTTATCTATTCATGGTTGTAGCTAATGGCTATAACTATACAGGCTGTAAGCAGGCTTGTGTGAGTAGCTTTGCTGCTGACTCCTGGGAGGCTACTGCACCTTCCGAAGGAGCTCAGCCCTTCAGCTCGGCACCTCTGCAGGTCTTGGCTACGGTGGGTCGGAGATGGGGGGTGCATGCATGTCTCACTCCAATCCTCCGGCAAGTTAACCAATTCAGAGATCTCTTTTCCATGAAGATTTTGTTGTGTCTCAACCCGAAGTCGGGTATCTGCTCTCAAAAGGTTCCCCTTGGCACTGCTGCTGTTTCGAACGTGCACAAAGGAAGCAGCCGTGCAGCGTGACTGTGGCAGGAACCGAGGAGAATGCTTAAAGCACACACACAGATGAACTCAGGGTCTGCAGTGCTCCTCCTGCCCAGCCACCATGTAACCCGGGCCTCGGCTGAACATTGGTCCACCAAGCCAATGTAGGGGCTTGATTCCCTAACGTGCTTTATCTGCTTTGCATTGCTCCGGTGATGCAAAATAGATGTAAACTCAATTTAAATGACGGGTGTGCTTTGAATAATTTGTGCTGTTCTGGTATATTAATGAATCTGGGCTTAAATTAAAAAAAGAAAAAAGAGTAAAAGTAATGCAATCAATTTAAGATTGATTCTATCATATCCTCATATAAGTTCTGAGTGATAGCTTTGTCTTTAAGTTCCTTGTTTATAAAATATGAATGAAATGCTTCTTACCTTTCATACAATTGAAGTTTTCATACATTATTTACTTTGTAAGCAAATGACAGTAAGTTCTTAGAAATCAGTAAATTTCTAGACAGAATGTATGTAGGGAATTACAGGTAGGGAGGTGGAATAGAAATAAAAGGTTAATAAAATCTTAAATCCTAAAGCCAAGCATTACATATTACTTAAAGACACTCAGACATCTTGAACACTACATCTGTACTGCATGATCTTTCTCCATGCAAAAATACTATATATCTAGCCTAGTTTCTTCAGTGAGAAAGGGAGTAAATTAGTGAGTGATGCATTAACACAGCTATGCAGCTTCTACTACCAAAGCAGCTTCATTTAAAGCAGCTTGGCTGCTCTCTCTAGTCATGCCAGCTCTGTGCGTGCTGACATGTGAGGGAGATCACAAGCTGGACCACTCTATATGGCCCTAACTCTACACATACAGAGTAGAAGAGAGTATACCAGAGTAATGCCGCCTTTAAAGGGAGACTGCCACTCTGTCACAGCTCCCTGCTATAAAAGTCAATTGATTATGCCACCTTGTTCTGTAATTTTAGTTAAGTGCAAGTCTAGGCAAGACTTGGTCTTATTCTGTTTTAGGAAGGCTGAATACGGTTTGAGCTGTTTTGCTGCGTTATGTTTTGCTGTGCTGTGGTATGCTGTAACAATGTCTTCGTTTATCAGCAACTCTTGTCAGTTACAGTAAAATAATCCTATGAGATAAGGCAATTAAACCACAGGAATCATGGATGAAGGTTGCCACGGTATCCTTAGCATAGCGCTTTTATGCCTACTGTAGTTCAGACAGCTTTCAAATGAGAGAGCTCAAAGCACTGGGCACCCCAAGAGGCAATGGGTCCGAGGCACATCGCAGCCACGGCAGGGAGCTTCAGGAAGTCCTTAGTTTCTCACAGTACCACTGGCCAGCTCGCATCACCATATACACGCTGATCTCCTAAAAGCCCAAGTCAGAGGGATAGGTATAGTAAATTTTTAGTACCATGGCTGCTGTTTATCATTTATATAATGAGAACAACCTTCTGAAGTAAGGAATTTCTTTTCCAATCCACCTTATTATGACAGCACTGCAGGCAGCACACGCTCTCCGATATTCACATTGCACCAAACCTTTCTCAGTGATTTGCATCATAGGAAAATCAAGAACAATGAGTAATAACCTCCTGTACAAGGGCTTCACAAGTAGCCCTCTTTTAATGAATGTAGGTGGGAAGTGTGGTCCTAGTTACTCAGTGTCCAAAAGGTACTTTTATTTCCATGTCTTATTATCTTCAGAAATTACGAAGTCCTAAAATATTAATCGAATACTTCATAGCTTTCAAGATGGGTTTGGGAAGAAAGGAGTGAGATGTGTAAGTTATTTTTTATCATTCAGATACAATGGTTTAAAAATATATCCGCAAATTATTTTGATGCTTATGTCTAAACTAGTTTGTTGGAATGCAGTTGTCATATAATGGTCTGATAATCTAAGTGAAACAGCTTGATATATCCGGTATCTGGTAACCAGAGTTTAATCTGTGGCATTTTTTCACTGTTATATGTATTATATGTGTTCAAAGATTTTTTTATAAACACTTATTGACCCTCACAATGTAAAAAACCAAACTGCTGAGAGTAATACGCAGAGTCTCATCTGTATGGTAAGCATCAAGTTGACCAGAATAGACAAGAATGTTTTCAGATTGTATGTCTGATTATTTGATATGTAAAATCAAGTCACAGAGCTACCACAAAAAGTCAAGTAAGTACTCACATAGCGAGGATCTTGAAAAGGCTAGAAGGAATACCTCTACTCAGGGAACTTCATAAATTATAAAGTTAGGAAAGTGGCAGCTTTGAGCCGATAGCTCAGGTAGGACTGGACGTTGGTCAGTGCTTCAGTATACAATGATTCACTATCCAGAAATATGACTGTTTATTGGATTTGTCCTGAGCTGTCTCTGCAGAAGAACCATCCTGTGTCAAGTATTTGTCTCAAAGCCCATGTCTGCACTGCAAATTGCAATGTAGGGTAGAGTTATCTGACAAAGGTCGGACACTCGAAAAATCTAGTTAAAGCAACACTGAACCCTGTGCAAGAAAAATGACCTTATTTTACCTCTACTATCTGTGTGTCATCTTGCATCCTGCAGTATAGACTACCCAGAAACTGAGAAATCCACTCTTGAATTTTTTCTATTTTTAAGCTAAATGGCTCCTGAGGGCATTTACCATGCAATATGTTCCATACTCCTTCAACCATTGTCTTAGCTCTTCTTAAACCTGCTTCAATTGATCAATGACTCTCTTCATCTAAAGGCATCACAACTGTTGTTTCAATAGCAGTCAGTGAAAAATACAGAAGTAACATGGCTTCCACATGGCTGTCTTAAGATTTCGGCTTTACCTAGCCAAGGTAGCACAGCTCTTCTGGATGCAGGATTGCACCGAGCACTTCCTTTACTTGCCATGACTCTCAGTTCTTGTTAGAGTCCCAGGTTATGTCTCCATAAAATAACAAAAGCCTGAGCTTGTGCACCGGAACTTGATTGTCTGTGCACTAAATTGTTAGAATGGTCCCAGACCTGGCTGGAAAGTTACCACAGTCCAGGGACCATTCCCAATAAAATGCTTTTATGAGGCTGTCCTGTTATCCAGAGCAGGTCAGTCTAATTACATGAATATAACTGAATTGGCCATTTGGCCTCAGAGCCAGGGAACAAGCCCTGGAATTGCTTAGCTTTCTAGTGCAGACACATCACATCTCTTCAGGATATGGCCTCCAGCCTCTGCCTTTGGCCTGCATCCTTTCTTCTTAGGCATATGATATTAGATGCAACCAAAGTAAATCCTTGTTTGCTGTGATTTACTTACCAATGGATCCAGATCACCTTAAGTCAGTGATTTGTCCTTGTTAGCTTACATTGTTCCCTTGATATTCGCCTACTACAAACAATGGCATTAGCGATTTTTATGGTTCCGTTTCATTCACCACAGAGGGGAAGGTTGTCAAGTTGTATAAAAGAACATATTCCTGAAAGATGCAATTAGAAACACACCTGCTTAATAATTATTCCCCGTTTTTAATTTCAGACCAAGATTCATCAGGTTTTAATAGATTAAATGTTTATCATGTTGATTTTTTATCATGTTTATTTTACAGTCACAATGTTGTGTGTACTAACAGAAGTGAACATATTTATATTGACAATATAGCCATCAACTTTAGCCATCAAACTGGAAATCTTATATAAAATATTAATATAACTGCATCTCATAACAATCTCAAATATGTATAGTTTTAAAATTTGTATTTAGCATAACTTATATTGAGTGGCTTTAATTATATTGAGTTCATTCAAGTCCTTCATGTGTTTATTACTGTTAATATTCTATCAAATCTGTGGGATAAGGTGGGCATTATTTCTGTTCAATATTCATTTCTTTCATACATAAGAGGAGAAGAATTGTTCAAGCATTTTCAGCAAGAAAGTGTAAAGTTTAGGAAAGGGGAGTGGCTTATATCTGTATGTTCATGATGTAACAGGAAAATTCTATACCTTGCGTGACTTCTACTGAGCATTTTTCTTGGTCAGGCATATAATGCTGTGACAAATACTGTGACCTGATTTCATACAATGTGTAAAAGCAGGTGACGTTTCAGAAACTTTTAGAAAATATAGAATCCAGAAAGCTCAAAAGAGTAAAAGAGGAGGGGACTGTCCTTCATTTTATTATTACCTTGAGAATCTAGACAATTTAGTAAGCACTGAGGACAAATACAGAACGCATTATGAAAAGGCTATTACTGTCTTTCCAGATTCCTAGGTTTTAGACCTAGTAAGTCTCTTAAGATAATTGTTCCATCATGCCATCTTTTCTACAAGCCCGCTTTTCAAACAGCCACATCACCTCTGCATGCTGCGACATAGTAAACAGCACTGTTATTTCACAGAAAAGAGTAGAGATACATTTTAATTAAGCAATTACAGGATCACACAGTAAAATAGTGGCAGATGCAGAAATTATATATAAAGGCAAAATTCAAAATTCTTGTTGATTTCAAGGGTCAAAATTTAACATTAAGAATCTTGTCTCCCACTCCACTTGACAGCTTCCCTTTTACGGAAATGCTCATATATAAAGTAATGCTCATATATAAAACATCAGAGAGAGCTTAAGATCTAGAAAATCTCCAGATCCAGAAAATCTCCAGGACAAAAATGGGAATTTGCAGTTGAATCAGAAGTCAGTCTTTCTAATCAAATAGACATTCTGAAAATGACCAGAGCAAAACCCATCCAATATAATTACACTGTTCCCTTGAATATGTAACCTGAATATCAATATGAAAAGTATTAGTTATGGACATGTTAGAAAAAAAATCCTCAATAAGCAAAAGACTTCAAAAACATGAAGACTTTGGATGGTTGAGGCATGTGGCCCTACATTTCAGAAATCAGAAAGAGAAAATGGAACCGTATAGCAGATGGCATGATACCTTCTGCATATATCTCCTGATATTCAGTTCATCAGTTCTTTAAAACAACCTGGGATTTTTGTGATGGATTAAACCATTACCTGTAGATCTGTTGTCCTCATAAAATGAGGTAACTCCAATACAGTAAAGTCAGTCAAGTAACACCTGTCTTATCTTTGCCAAATTAAGTATAAAAAAAAAATCTCTGCACACTTCTTCTTGCTTGATTGTTAGTTTTTATGACAAAAGATCCTGTAAGGTCACAGTTATAATACACACAAGAAAATGTTTTTACAGGTAGTAACAGAGTGGGCTAACTAGTCAACTCATGCATAATTCCAGTAATGAATGCAGCATACCTTTTCTAACCCCGGATTACTCTGAATTTTAATAACACGGCATTCTTGGGCTTGATCAGAGTTTGGTCTAGGGGAGATGCTTTAATCAGTCTATATCAGCGTATACTTTGTATATGCTTATATATATTTCTACGTAATTGAGCCTAAGATACTTTGAATTAATTGCCTTCTGTTTACCACAATGACAGAACACATCCCTGGGCTGTGGCATAGGTTACTACCAATCAACTCCTCCAGTAACTTTACCCTGAAGTATGCTGATGCCCCAAGTAAATGCAAGGTATTTTATTTTTTCATTAAAAGTAAGTTATTGCATGTCCCTTTAAAGGGGGGGGGGGGGGAAGGTCTCTTTGAATTCAAGTAAATATGGTCTAAAAGAACTTCAATGTAAGAAGACTAAATTTGTCTGAAAGTGTACTTTATTGCTGACCCAGCTGTAGCTGGGATTCAGTTGGTTTAAGGTTCATAGGGGTTTTAAGACTCCAAATCATTGATTTGCTGTTAAAGTATAAGGCATTTTTTCATTAACTTGAACGGACTTCTGTGGGAGAAACTCGTCTTACATGCAATGCTAGCCATCAGTCATATTTCAGACACGTGATTGCAAGGTTCTGTTTAGGCTCTGTTAAGTAGAAACTGTTGGGCTGGACAGTGAGATCATATGCAACAAGGGGACCCAAAGCCAGAGACACCTTGACTTTGACTGCACCCTCTGCTGCGAGGTACTAGCTGGAATCTAACCTAACCACAGTATTTTATGTTTTAAAACCAAGTTGGGTACTATTCATACTTTTTTTTTTTTTTTTCCTATGTTAAACCCCGAGCTATGTAGGTGAGAGACTGTTTTAAATTGTGCTACAGTGCTATCCTCAAAGGTACAGAGCGTATCCAGCAGAGTGCCAAGCAAATCAACTGCTGTCGAACCAGGCTGGCAGCGTGTGCTCAGCAGCTCTCTGGATTAGACCGCTTTTCATTAGTATGTCCAATTCCAGCAGGTGGCTTAGTAGTAGTTTTAGGAACATTGGAAAATAAGAACATTGACTGGAGGGAACACCCTGGTTAATTGTATCCCATTCTCCGGCTGTTTCCAGCAACCACTTCTTACCTTTCCTTCCTTTTCTGGATCAAGTTAATATTAAAAGCAGGAAGGTTTTTTTTTATGTCTGTTCTTACTCAAAGGCCGTTCCAGAGCTCCTGTTGAAAACCTTTTTCTCCTTTCCAGCCACATTTATTCAAAGGCATCTTATTCCCCATTTATTCTTGTGCAATCATCCATATTAAATTGGTCTCCCTCCCTTCTATTTGTCCACCTGACACACTCATCTCCCTCCCCTTTAAATATTTGTCCCACTAATGCTCTTTAGATCAAACAGACCTCAGAAGATGGATAGAGCCCTCAGAATGCACAATCTTTGTTTCTTATGAAGAAACGGGGCTCAAACGCCATGGCAGCAGCACTCCTTCCAATCACAGAACCCCTCCTCCAGCCCTTTCCCTTCATAACTTCATCTGTGGAGCTCCCTGGAGTAGGAGTGCCATAGGCTGCGTGACTACTCCATGAGCATCCTCTCACTCCCATTTATGTAAAGGGGATCACCTGCTAAGGAGTGCAGCTAACACCCGAAGAAATCTTAGAAGTGTGCTGCTGGAGTTTCAGTGCTGTGACGCAGTGCGATCCTTGCTGTGAATAGTAGCAGCAAAACACATGAAATCATGTGTGTAAGGAAAGACTTACCTGCATAAACTTTGGGGTGGCCTAAAAGTGTCTTTTTTTTTTTTTTCTATCACCTAAGTACATTTCCATGTTGATCTGGATACAAGAAAGCTTCAGTGTCAGTATAATTTCTTTTCTCAGACAAAATGCCTTTTTCAGGAAACTCTTCTGTAACTTGCTTATAAGTGCTTCTCAATCTTGGCATCTTGTAGGACTAGATAAATAAACAAAATATTAATATAGATACCTAGATATTAGTCTAGAAGAGCAGGGTTCCAGCAATAACAACTGTGTGATGCAAACGCTTTGGTTCACCTACATGAGATTGCACAGGACAAACAAAAATGTCATCGCTCTGATTTGTTGCTGCATGAGTCACCTTCAAAAGAAAATTCAAATCACAAGAGAAAATTAAACATTTGTCAAGGAAATGAAGAGTCTGGGCCACTAGGATGAATTGGCTGATGATTACTCTTAGAGTTCAGTTCTGTTATGAACTAGGTATTGTTGACCCACTTGCAGACTTGAACAGAAACAGATCATGCTGCTTTATGAGGATTTCGCGCTCACATCTAAAAAGTTGTCTTTACGCCCAAGAAGAGGTTTGAACTGCCAGTAAGCATGCCATATCCTTTATTCTGCTTGCTATCATCCTACCTGTTACTATGCATAGACAAAAATACTCAGGACAGGGACCTCCCTAGGAAGCAAAATTTGGCTGCACTCAAACTTAGGGTGCCTGAACAGTGACCACATGTCTGATGTGATCAGCGGGCAGCTATGCCCACCCCCCCCAAATTCAACTTTAACATGACCTCAGTTTATTTTTTGTATTTTAAAAAAGTTGTATTGTTCAAACAAACATAAAGCCACTCAGAAACCATCTAAATTTGGCTTCCAGGCTGTTTCAGATTTTGAATGACTTGTCACTACTTCTAAGTGATGTATAATGGAAATATAAAGGTCAGTGCTATTAGCACATCGAAAACATTTCCATCCGCATCTCCTTCCTAAGATGTTGCATGGGTGACATACCAGTGGGCAACATGTGTCACAAGTATTATCTACGTGTGTCAGAAAACAGTCCCCTGATCAGAAAAAGCAGCTACCCCGAGGTTGTAGCTATGCATACACCATTTGTTAAAGGCCAGTCAGGAGCTCAGACACCCGCAACAAACATGTGGGGACAGCACTGAGTTGGTCTGGGTGCCCAAGTGACAAGCACTTATCTTTTGAATGTCCAGTGGATGGTTACTCCACATCCCACCCAGGCCTGAGTGCCTGAGCCTCCCTGGCCCTGCTCCTATTGTGATGCCATGCACAGGCACAAAAAAATCTTGCCATCCTGTTCACAAGACAGCGATGTGGATGGACCATGGGAACTTGCCATGCTTACAGCTGGCGGGGACCTGTGGTTTTTGTCCCCTTGTAAGCAAAGCTTCTCAAAGGCAAACAGAAAGTTCCCACAGCACATGTTTATTCTTGCTAGGACTCTAAACTAATCTGCAGCTCCCCAAAATCAAAATTTCAGGTGTGGATTTAGACAGAATATTGTTGGCAAGAATATCTAAACTTTGTCATTCTTTCTGCAGAAGTCATTGGTCATAGCACAATTATAGCAATAAGGCCGTAAGTTGGAGTGAAGCCAGAGAAAGAAAATTCAAGAAGTTTTGAGACATTTAGATTGTCTCTGAGAAGTATCTGTAACTTTTTCCAGAATAAAAATGAGAATGGGAAGGTTAGAAGTAGATCTGCAGTGGTATAGAGGGTCAGTGCCTGGGGATGGTTTCTGATGGTAAAAGCAGACATATACTTTCTTAAGGTCCTTGGTGCTACAGCATGCTGAAAGATGGAATAAAAAATATTCTCCATGAAAGTGTCATAGCACTTGCGCACAGATCTATCCCAGTGTGGAAACTTGTTATTCCAAATCAATAATTGCAAGGCAAAACTCCGTCCTGCGTTTCCACACAATGGAATGATGAACACAGGCCTCCACCCTAGCAGAAAAATCTGCAAAATCTTAAATTGTGAACAAACATGCAGGCGGTTCAATTTAATTCCGACTAGTTCTTTCCACAAAACTACAAAAAATTTCCCTGCAGGAGGAAGTGCTTGAGTCAGCTCCACAGAGAACAGAAGTTTATCCTATTCACTATGTGGGATGAATCTTCTATTGAGATGCTAAATATTGTTTCATTGCCTTCCATACAGCTCTTCCATAAGATCTAAAGAACTTTTTTATGCCACATTGATATTCATTGTGAGCCTTTTGCCCCTGGCTGTCCAGCTGTTTTCCTGCTTACATCCTGAGGCAAGAACTGCTGAACTTGGGGAGCAGGAAAACTGAATTATTGACAGGGATGGTCTACAGAAAATTTTAGAGAGTGAGTACAACTCAGAACTGGCGATCCAGATCTTCCAGGAAAAGAAACAAATCTGCAAGAGCAGAAGTAATAACCAGCACAGACTGAGAGAACACAGAGATGTTAAAAGAACATTTAAAGTGTGAAAGGGCAAGAAACAGGCATAATACGACATCGAGATTGTAATGGTAGATAGCAATGAAGGGTACTGAAGTGAGAACAGGAGTCTGGATGCTAGTTAGTGAAGAAAAGGTGAATTAAATGGCTACAGTGATGCAATCTGATGCACCAACAGATGAGATGATAAATGGAGAGAGGAATCAATGGTGACTGAAGTTTAAAAGGGTGGGAACAAAGTGATTTGAAAGATTATGGTACAGAACAGAGAGGAAGATTTGGAGAGGAGATAAACATATTTTCTCTCTATCCAATGTGTTTGGATAGAGAATGGAAGAAATGTATTATAGTCACTTCTTAAAATAAAAGCCGATTTCTAATAGCTTTTGATTATTAGAAGATGTTTGTAGCATCTGAGGAATTCAGTCTTTACAGAGATGTTTGTTCAGCCTGAATATTAAGAAAGATATTACTAGAGTCCTGCTTTAAAAAAAGCATTAAAAATTAAAGTAATTCCTTTATGTGCAATAAATAGTGACAGATTAACAACACCAGAACAACAACAACCCCCCACACACAAAAAACAGGTTCAGTTTTCCTTTGCTATCTGCAACTAGAATTTGCTCTTGAGGCACTCAAAACTATGTACCATTCAAGTAAATTTGCTTGATCTGGAGATTAACAGGAGATCAGAACTAACAATTAGATAAAAACTCTATTCCCTCTTCCTTTCTGATTCTACTGCACATTCAAAATAAGTAAGACACCTCTGGCTAAGGAAGAGCAGACCTTCTTGAATAGAAAGGAGATCAGCTTTCCCAAAGCTGTGCTTTCTTTGGATCAGGAGATGTGCACATGAAGAGAAAGAAGGCAGACAACTTTTGATAGCAGTAAAAGCTCATGGAATCATAGATTCATAGAATAGTTTGGGTTGGAAGGGACTTTTAAAGATCATCTAGTCCCTCATCATCCCCCTGCAATAAGCAGGGACATCTTCAGCCAGGTCAGGTTGCTCAGAGCCATGTCCAACCTGACCTTGAATATTTCCAGGGATGGGGCATCTACCACCTCTCTGGGCAACCTGGGCCAGTGTTTCACCACCCTCATTATAAAAAATGTCTTCCTTATATCTGGTCTAAATCTACCCTCTTTTAGTTTAAAACCGTTACCCCTTGTCCTGTTGCAAAAGGCCCTGCTAAAAGTAAAATGCTCATACCATTCCTAGATTTGCTTTATGTGGAAAATCTACTGGAGGCCTTTCTTACCCACAGCATGCTTTCTGTTACAGGACTCAGGAAGAAGGTACTGTTGAGCCAACGGCCAGTCTCCCAAAGAGACTGCTGTTAGAGATAATTCAAAATTTCATTGTATCCTGATGAACACCTTTAACATTTAAAAACTTATTTTGTTCATTGTTTTTTAAAAAAGCCATTTTCCAACATCCAAAATTTGCCTAATTTTATTTTTCATCAATTCTGTTTATCAAAGATGCATAAATATTACAATAGCATAGTTACTGGCAACACTGGTGTCCTGAGTACCAACTGTCTGGTAAACAGAAAGTGGCCATTTCAGTAATGTCTGAATATACATTCTGGGACCAAATCTAAGATCTCCATATTTTTAGGGATAGAGGCATTACTAATTGTCATTCTTTTTGAGAAAAACGTAGTTTTTTGACAGAAGAGAAACAAAAAAGTGTAATTGGAATGTTTCACTTAATTTAAACTTTTCCTACAGCTTCATTTTACGTGCAGCTTTCCAGGCTGAGGTATTTGTGCATGGGATGAATTTGCCTAGCATACAGACAGGCAAGGAAGAAGAGTTGATCTTCTCTACTCAAGCTGGGATGACAGTAGCTGCTGTATGCACCTTGGCCCCAATCTGTTACAGAGATTAGGCATCCAAACTAGGACTTAGTTGGCTTTCAGTCCTCTGTATCTAAGAACTCATAATATCCCATTCCCCTCACAGCCTTAGGTACCCAAATTTCCCCAGTCAAGTGCCTTGAGTGCCTGTTACTCACGCTTGGAACTGCTTCCAGCTAAGTCACAACCAGCTCTCATCAGGACATGTTTTCTGCCTGAGATCCTAGAGGAGCTCGGTCCAGGGGGCATGCTGAGAGTGTGCTTCTCTTCCTAAAAGAGCTGAGCTCATCACAAAACACAAGACATAAATGAACTGTCATTCCAAAATACAGCCAGAGAAGGAGGCTGGTCAGAAGTAAGTTTAGTGATTGTTTCATCCCTCCTGCCCTCACCAAATCTGCTGCCATTTTCTCCATCTTTCTTTCATAAAATAAAGCAGGAGGGACTGCTCTGTCCAAGATGTGAGTGAGACACATGGGTTCACCCCATGTGAATCTGAGGGAGTTCAGACCTTCCCTTCCTCATCACAAGAAGCCTGCCCTAATCACCAGTTTTGTGTCCTGAAGATACTCAGCGGGAGAAGCTATCTCCACTATTCCCATTGACACTATGCTGCTTTGCAAAAAAACCCACCCAAAACCCCATCAAAGAATTAAAGAGTAATTAGCAGCCAGAGAGGCAGCAAAGTACCCACCATTACAATGTTCACCTGGGAGCAGGAACGCCTTGATTTCTGCCCTGTTCTAAGCACTAAAGAGTGTGTGAGCAACATTATTTAATCTTTGCAATATTGAATAAAAGCAAGAAAGCACATCCACCGTCTCCTTTTTCAAAGCATATCCTAGTCCTTAATGTGTTTTTAAAAGGGATGACTCAGGGTCCTAAATCTAGGAGAGGGCCATGGCTGCAAATCTCAGTCATTCTGCAGTTCAGATTGGGTTTCTCAATCCCAGGAAGGGACAGGGCAAACCACTGTCTTGGTCACCAGTCCTCCACTCATGGTTTTGCAGCAGCTTAAGCCAGTCTAAACCAGAACTGCTGCTCCTCTCTCCCTGCCACATGTAAGTAACCACAGTGAATCAGTTAGAGTGTTAATCCATCTGATAACTAATCATTTGTTTCTACAGTGTTAGCTTTCTGCCACAATACCAATTTGGTTTGGGTTACCACATGGTAGAAATACATCACCAGAAAGCAGGAGTCGAAGGCCCAATGGCTTGGACTTAAATTGATCTAAGCTGCCAAGGAGCCTCATACTTGGGGTGCTGCCTTTAGGAATTAATTCTGAGGTGTCTCATCCTGTCCAGGTATTGCAGATGCCCAGGTACTTTACAGAAGGCTGTTCCCTTCTAGGAGGCAAAAAAATCCCAATCCATAAACCTTCTAAAATCAAACGGTTCGTTGCGTTTTTGCAGCCAGAGTTGTCTGGTCTGGTACCTGGAAGCCAGCTGAGTGGGGCCAGCGCTGGGGAACCCAGAGCTCCCCATAATGCACTAGAAGCAGAAGAGCATCCAGCTGGCTTTCTCATTTCCTCATCTTGGTAATAGTGCCCATATGAACTGTGCCATTTTTCCTTCTGGTGTTCTAGTTTTATTGGGCTCCAGTTTTAACTTTTGGGGCTGTGCTTGTGTTTAATGTTTTTTGTTTTCTTACAAAAAATATGAACCTATGCAATAGGACTAACATAAAACGAATAATTGAATCAAAAGCTAAAAAAGGTGGTTCAACTTGTGAACTGTTGTTCAAACAAATGGAAAAATGTAATTAGGGAGCATATTAAAACCAACAAAGTCTGGATGCCTACCTGGGACAAAGACTAAACCTACAGTAAATGTTACATGCAACAAATAGCCTGACAAGTTCTCTTCAAAGATCTGCAATTATTATTAAGTGGATGTTCAACCTGACCGGACATCCTAAAAGGTATTTATCCTTGCGTAGAAGTTCTGCAGCTATGTGGTTATCCTAAACCGATTTCTCCTCTACCCCATAGTTTCTCTTCTCTTTTTTCCTATTTATACTACAATCAAGTCTCCTGAAACTTCATCTGGGCGAAGATATTCACCAAACCCAGATGGAGAGTGCACTGAAGGCAGACCTTTTCTAAGCATTTCTTCTGATACAGCATTTGGTCTGGGCGCAGATGAGCTCTCCTGGGAGTTGCGTCAGACAATTTTGATATTGTTGCTTTCTGAAAAGAGACCATTTGATTTTAGTGTTTCAAATGCCATGGGGACATCAAACAAGATTGTAAGAAAATACTTCCTGGGGTCAGGACCCATGCTGATGGGGGGAGAATGTGGATGGATTTAGGAAACTCTGCTTAACGTTTCTAAATTATCTGTCAGTCCCTGCTCCAGAGACCCGTGGAAGAGACAAGAGGCTGTATGTTCCCCTAGTCCGTGAAGTTATTAGTATGACAGGAGTCATATAGAATCATAGAATCATTTTGGTTGGAAGGGACCTTTAAGATCATCGAATTCAACCGTTAACCTAGCACTGCCAAGTTACCACTAAACCACGTTCCTCAGCACCCCATCTACACATCTTTTAAATACCTCCAGGGATGGTGACTCAACCAATTCCCTGGGCAGCCAAAGCTGTCGTTTAAAAATTATCATAGCACTGAAACAAATAATGTACATCTTTGGTAATTCCAGACAGGGCTCCCTTAATGCAGACAGGTCCACTATTGTGGACCTGTAGCTTAGAGAAATGCAAACAGCAAATTTTTACAAGTTTAAGTTTTTCTCTGGTTATCTAAATTTCTTATGTAGGTCTTATTATCATCTTGTCCAAGTACCTCAGAATCTTAAAAATCTATGTCTCAAGTCCAAGCTCAACTTTTTGACTATCTAGTCAAAAAGAAAGGACTCCTTTCTGCTCATCTGATAGTTAGTCACTTGTTCTTCCACATGGATTTAGAAAGCAAGGTTTAAGTTCACGATGAGCAGAAAAGGGACTTACACCTGCATCTCTTGCATCCCCTGGCTTTGTATCTGCTAACACTTACATCCCCTCTGATGCGACCTGTGCACAAGTGAGAAGTCTGAAGTTAGTTGATGCAAAACTGGAAAGATTTTAAAATCACAGATGTGTTTCATGAAATGAAAAAATTATTTTGTACATGAATAAATGAAATACATCATTTCACAACCTGTAGTCTCCAACTCCTATTGAAAGAAGTAACTAACTAAAAGACAATAAGCAACAATTTAGTCAGGCTTCTTAAATTTTAGGACAGCCCTCAGCTAGTGGATCATCTTTCCTCTCCAGTTTGTTGGCTATCTCTGATCAGTTGGGTATGGTGCCTGACTTGGGCAGAAGTGGAACTTCCTTTATTAACTATTTATTACAGGTGTGGTGAGCGGCTGTTGTAGAAAGTTTAAAGCTTATGTTCTTTAGTGGAATCTGAACGCTTACTCTTAAAATGCCTCTGGCTTATCTACTGACACTCTGCCAGATGTGAATCATAGCAGGATTGCCTGCTGCCTTCTGTGTAGAATTGGACACACTGAGAAAGTGTCTTCATCTCCATCATCAGATTTTCTAATTAGTTAATGTAAATGTTACCTCTGCACTGCTGTTTTTTCCTGAAAGGAATGTCTTGCTTCTACACTGTCAGATTTTAGGGTAAGAGAGCAGTGAAGATGAACACAAAGACAAATCAAAGAATCAGTGTGGGCTGCTAGGGGAATAAATGACTTACTGTAAGGAAACACTGTTAAAACCAAAGTGCAACAAGACAGGTTTTTGCGCTAAATTAAACTTTAATTATCAGGATTGCACCTGGACCACAGAACTCATTTCTTCAGTTAAAAAACATGCAAGTATCTTTCTGTGGGACTAACAGACTGACCAAGTTTTTTAAGCCTCCCATGAAAGTGACACAAATGCATAGAAACAGGAATAAATGAATAAATGGGAAAGCAACATTTCTATCCATTGCTGCACTAACTTAGACGGAAAAGGACACACCATTAGAAGAGAAAGGGTGCTAAAAGCATAACACTAGATGGCTAAGTTTGCGTGTACTTTGGTATAAAAGCTAGGGATCATCAGGCTGAGTGTTCTGAAAGCTTCTCCATTCAGCTGGACTGAAAAAAACAATTCCTACACTTTGTTATGAGTCAAGCCAACAAGATATTTTTAATGGGCTTTCAGACTTGATTTTGGAAATATCATGGTGTCACTTATGGTAAAACTAGAACAAATAATAGCATCTGTCTTGAATATAGCCGTCTCAGCCCCATTACACCATCGCAATGCCATTAGAAGCAAACCGGTTTTCCTGTCCTTTATGTCTATTAAGTTATCTTCCAAAGTGATAGCATTCTTACCAGGAAAATTTGCCAAGCATGTCTAAAGAATTGCAGTTTCTGATTTCCTTTGGTTGATGTTCTGAGTATCCCATCAAAAAAGTAATTTATTAAGCCCATTTGATAAAAATAGCCTCTGTATCTGAAGGAGGCTCATGTTTATTTTGCATCTAGGTTAACATAATGGTAGTTGGGAGCTTATGGATTAGTTACTCCAGATTTCGAGAAATTCAGTTTTTCAAGAAGCTATGAACAATGGTATGTGAGGTTGGTTGCTGAATTTGGGGTTTGGTTTTTGGTGTTTGTTTTTTTTAAACACTTTCCTGTCACCTTTCCCAAAGCAAGCATACCAAAGTAACCCATGTAAACTGCAAATGTGCTCACAGGGTGATTAATGTCAGCTGTCACTGAAGAAAATGTTCGAGCGAGCAACAGCGTACACCGTTTAGCATGGGATGGAAAACTTTGAATCTCTTTTATATCATTTTGGTGAGAGAATCTGACTTGGCGCTGAATACCAGAGTATTATTCTCTTGACTGCAGCTTAGCCTCCATAAACTCACTTGAGCTAATGGACTTTCAGAGCTAAGCTACTACAAAGGCATAGCTACAGGAGGAAACCAGACTGAGATTATTCCTGAAATCTGAGGTCAGTCTGTTAAAACTGCATGGCTTCTGAACCCCACTGACTCAAATCGCAGTTTCCTGACATGATGATAGAGCATAAACCATCTTTCCTTTTGCCAAGCGGCTACGAACTGCCACTAGAGCCCTATAGCAGATGTCTCTGTGGCTGAAGCATAAGCACTCACTGACTAACAATGAAGCAGTGCAAGGGAGGATGGAGCACAGAAGAAAGGGAGCAGAAAAAGCTGAGACAGCTGACAGAACTGCTTTTGGAAAGGAAAACAAGGTGAGCACCTGCAAACTCCTGCATCATAGCATATGTCATCCTGTTGAGCAAGGAGTGGAGATTAAATTGTCCTCTGCATTTGCCCAGGAGTAATCCTGACTCATTTAGGAAACACAGTGTATCCAAGCTATTGCTCGGCTTTTGATAGTCACTTTGCTTCTGCTTGTTCTGTAGCAATTTGACATGTCAGTTCTCAGTATCAAGCTTCTTGACTATCAAGCAAATAAGGCATATATCTGAGTCCTATACCATTCCCTCATTCTTCATAGGAGTAAAAAACTCAAGGGCTATCCATTCGAAGAACTTTGTCCCTCATTCCTCCCATCTTAAAAGAAAAGAGGAAAAAAGCAAAGAAAAAAACCTAGCCCTTTAACTGTATCTAATATGAAATATATGCAATTCTAACTGGGGATGTCTGGGGGATTCAAGAAGATTTTGTGCTCTAAATCCTCACTCGGTGGTTTCCTGTATAACTCTGCAAAAAATCCCACCAAACCCTTACACACTTGCTTTTATGTCTATATGACAAGTTATAGGAAACCAAAACTCATCTTCCTTTCAGGGTTGTTTAGGCACTTGATTCATATCTCACGCACTGGGAAGCTGATGGAAATTCTATGCAAGTGCATAAAGCTGCTTTCTTACCAAACAAACTGTGGCTTTACAATAGCTAAGATGGAGTTAAACCAGAAATACATCTAGGCAGCTTTATTGGGTCACGGGTTAAAATGATTACTCTTTGATGTACACTACAGCTTCTCTTCAAATTATGCCTCTTCTCCAACAGCTCATGTAAAGCTTACCACTCCCTATTCCTGTTCTCATTTTAAAATAACCGTTTATAAAGCTTTTCCAGTATAATAGTAAAGGGATGGTAAATGGTGACTAATAATTCCTAGATGTATTTATGATTCAACACCCCTAGAAAGCAGCGATGCAAATAATAGATACCTGTCTTGTGAAAGAAGTACCAGGGAAATTTCTTGATCTTTAAAGCAGAACTTTTCAGGCAGCGGTCACTGTGTATCACTCAGTTTTGCACCCATGACCCATGCAGTTGTCCAGACAGGAAACCTTCCAGACAGATCATGTGCTGAGGTGCAGTTAGGACTAAATACCTTATAATATTCAGTAAATTTGATTGTGGTCACTCAGTCTGTGTAGGCACGGGCAGGAGTCATTAGGTGACAACTTACTGTTCTCACATATAAGATTTCTTTTTGTACAGGTTTACCTGAAACCTCAGCTATTATAATTATTATAATATCAGATATTATAATATTATAATTCTCTGCATACTCTTTGACTATTTGACACTACTTGACTGAGCGAAGCTCTAGCTTTTCATCTCCATTATACCCAGAGGATTCCATACCTTCAGTTCAATCATCTACTTGTCTACTGGTGTACTCAAAAGGGGATGAGCTAATTAGGAGAGGTAGCCTAGATGGCTGTAACAGAAGAGATTAAATTGTCAAAATTTCCTAAATATTCTTTTTTTCTTCTCATTGTCAGATACTTAGAAAAACCAAGTTGCTTCTAGCTACTACGTATTTGCTTTAGAGAAAAGAGTACAACCCAGTGCCTTTGTATGTACTCTTTGCCATTCAAGTATAATTGTTTTATTAAGTGGAAAAGCTTTAGCAACCTAAAAAGCTTTTGTTAGTATTTATTTTAAGTTAAATACGTAACTTGCTAAGAGGGAAAAATAACCAGGTATGCCCTACTGAATCAGTAGCAATCAGTTAATTAGAGCCAAATTTAAGGTATTTATTCACATCATAAAAAGCAAGCAAACATGGTTTGGGTACAAGAAGAACTCTCAATGTATTCTCTAAATATTGGTTTGGTTTTTTCTCAACCGACTATTTACAAATTCGATAACTCGAGCTCTGATTTCTCCTCTGAATTGTTTTCCCATTTTTAGTCATACCACAGCGGTTTTCCCTATTCATGTGGAAGCACTCAGGGTTTTTTCAGCACAAGTGCTTGAAAACAAGATAAATTGGATTCCAGAGGAGAATACAACTTTTAAATCTAGAAAATTAGTGGGTTTTAGGCAAGCAAGAAATTGATATTATCATAAATGGATTGTATTCTACTTTTAACTTGCTGGGGTCTCCAGGAATGAGTTGACACAGAGTCCTGAACAGTTCCAGTCTAGAGGCAGAGACAGAAAGGTTTGTCCTGTCCCATGAGCATCTCTAACATTTTCAAAACTGTTCCTGCCCTGAATAGTGAAAAAAAGTCTCTCAAACATAATAACCCTTCCTAAATAGAAAATACAGAAATTTGGTTGGATTAATTAAAACATTGGGATTTTGGAATTCCTTTATTTCAATTCCCAATATAAATTGATTCATTGCAAACCAAATGTTTCTTTAAATGAAAAAGTGGCCTCCATTAATACAAAACAAAACAAAATAAAACAAAACCACTTCAGTGAGATACTTTGGCAACTTCCAAACTTTCTTTAAAAGAAAATTTTTTATAAGAGGACATCTGTCAAAACCAATTGCTTTGACAGTCAGTTTCGGTTTTGACAAACATAGACTTTTGTAATTAACGTTTAATTGAAAAATTCCTGACCAGGCCTATTATAGCTTGACATGGGAATTGGCTAGCAGTTGGAGACTGTGCAAAAGAAATACGATATTTGCACAGCCCAAGGGAGAAAAGCAAGCTGGGGAGTGAGGGTATAAAATTAAGGTGATGTTATATAAGGCAGCTTCTTTCCCAGAAAAATCTCATAGTGAGCAGAAAGCGTTACTGATTTTGTTTGCTGTGACAGCAAGGGGAACCGGTGTGGCCAAATTGGGATTGCTTCATGCCCTGGCTATGGAAAGCATCTGCATTTATTAATATGTCCTCTGCAGGACATAGCAGTAGTATATCAACACGCACAGTGCCAGTGGTTAAAAAGTTGAAGTTTCACAGGAAATGGGAGTCATCAGTATCTCATTTTGATGAAAAAAAGGTTAAAATCTAGATTTCCCTTTACTCCATGAAATAGCCTGTGTGACGGTGATGCCCACTAAACAGTTTGTGTCCTGCTAATTGCAGGGCTGCAGAAAACTATGTACATGCACACAGTTGCAGAGCTTCATGTTCCTGTTGAAATGCCTTAACAGAGTAATTACTTTGCCAATTACAAATTAGCCCTGCTTATAAAGCATCTCCACATCTTTAGGCTACATTTTCCAGAAAAAAAAGGGGTGCTCTTTGCTGCTGCTGCACCTCCCACCACCTTTGTTCCTGCTGGTACTACCACAGCTGCCTCACGAGCCGAGGAGGTGGTAAGGTGCACTGAGACAGCAGTGGTACTTGCAACAGGAGCTGATGTATCCATGGAGGTGGAAAAAGTGCAATAAGAGCAGTATCAAAAGAGTCAGATACATGTAGGATGAGTGGGAATTTCTGCATGCCTAGGGAGGAAAAATGAGATGCTGGAGAGATTTCAAAACATTTTATTCCTCCAAATAATTTTTTTTTTCTTTCTGCTAGAGCACAACAGGACAATAGCGATTACAGTCTCCCTGTGCAATTCCAGCTTTCTAGCCACAGCCATTTTGGGGGCAGATATAATTAATCTTTTCCTCATGCACTTGAGAATGCATTGGGATACTCTCCAAGTCTCATCTTCAGCAGACACCTTTATTCCCCAGGGGGGATTTATTCACTGATACAAATCACTCACTTTGAACATACTAATCGATATGTTTCAAGAGTTTGCATAAATGATGTTTGGAAGCTGTGGTGAATACTTCTTCATTTAGAAGAAAACAAACTCTCCTTGAGAGGGAATGCACCGTGTATAATTCTGCAGCAGAACTGACAAAATGGACAGAGACCCCCTAGGTACCCAATTCATTAAAGCAGCCAGTCTTCAGTGGGAATTTTAAGGAACAATAAAACGAAAAGATAGAAGATACTGAGGTATTCTTCTTTCAACCGTAACAACAAAAATTGTCTCCTTTGCATAGGCCTCACTGACATTAAAGCCCTAGATGTACCAAGAGGACAACAGACCACTGTCTCAGCCTCAACAGGCTGGGTGTTATTACCCTCCTTTCCTGAGGACTTGAGGACAGAAAGAGGACATGAATGCCACTGTTACATGAATCCCTTGTAATGCGCCCATAAATTGATTAAAATTCTTCTTTACTTCATCTTGTGGGTACATGTGCCAGTAGGAACAGGAAGGGGAAGGGGAAGGAAGAACACGGGGAGTGTAGTGGCTATCAGTTATTTGACCCAGCTCCAGCTTGATTTACTTCAGCCTACCAAAAGGCTGACTGAAATGGAGACTGTGGTCTTGAACTGCTGAATGAAAAGTAGGTAGACACAGAGAAGGAGTCTTTAGAAGTGCCAGAGTGGCCAGCGTTCCTGATTTGTGCAAGAAAACCCAGGCTCACCGACACCTCTGCAAAGAAAGAATACCTGCGATAGAGTCAATGGAGTAGTCGCATTTACCACTAAAGAGAGAGATCAGAATTTGGCCTTTTGTCACTAAAGTGACAAAATTCGTGAATACAAATAATAGTTTCAATATAGGCAATTAAAATAATAAGTGATGTGAGTAGGAAAGGACCCACTCCAGCAAAATTGTTCTTCTGGATTAATTTGAATTTGAAAAGACCACAAAGCTGATAGAACTGCCAATGGAGTTTTTCAGCCCCTCTTCTGGCTCTAAAATAGAAATTAACTTGGGCAAAAATGAGAATACAAATCCAATGGTAATCTGTCTTATTTAAATAGTTGTGTTCATCTCAAATGACTGAAATAATTCTGCAAAACTTCTAAACTTTAATTTAGAAATACCAAAGCATCATTTGAACAACTCCGATCTAAGTATTTCAGGCGTTAATTGCAGAAGAGCAGCTTTCCATTGCATCAAGATCTTCTCTACCCACCGTTTCCCATGATGCACATCCAGTAATGGGACTTCAGTGATACATTATGGGATTTAGGCAGCAAGGGGAAAACAGTGCATCATTGGAGACAAAACTAGTGAACGCTCCCAGCATTTGGGAAATTGATGAATCATGGCATCAGTGGCAGAAACAGTCTAATGTTGAACTGAACAAATCTGAAATGGCAGGTGGGGGGAGGATTCCCCCAACCAGAAACTTAGAATATAATCAGCAAAATCTTTCCACCTCTATCACACCCCTGGAAACCTGTAATGTTTCAAAAATGCTGCTTTCCAGCAGTTGTGAGGAAACTGATTAGTCCTTGGCAGAATCAGATTAAGTGTTGTTCAGTAATTTCCAGCAAGACACAACTGTGTGTTTCTTCAGAATCTTTTGCATTTTTTAAACTATGTAACTTGAAAATACCTCTGAAAAGTTTTGTCTAATATCTGCTATCATCATCAGCATTTAATTTGAGTCTTTTTCGGGGAAAAAAGGGCAATCATAGTTGTGAATATTATTGAGTAATTCACAAGTGTTTCAGGATAGAGCAGGTTATTTGGAAGTTTTGTTTATGGATAAATAAATCACAAGTAGGATACCTGGCAACTTCACAGGAGCCTGAATAAGAGTGGTCACCTGCATAATTTTTCATAAGCCATTTTTTTGGTTCAGCTGAATTAGCTTTCATGTCAGAGCACATGGTATCAATGGAGTACACAACTTCTGAGTTCTCATCACTTTCATTAACTACATTCAGATTATCTGTAATGATTAATCAACTTGAAAAAAATTGCCTGGCAACATTCCTTTAACCACTTCCTGCTTGTGTGTCATTAAAAGCACTGGAAAAAAATTTACATGGGAGGGAAGGGTGGCAGATGTATTTACGTACAAATAGACAAAAATCTCCCTCATGTTGCCATGTTTCTCCTGCAGTAAGAATTGCTTATGGAGTTATTTCAGCCCATACCAGGGGACCTTATTCCTGTGGTTCCCACTGCAGCACGGCTTCCTTAGGAGGGCTGGGGCTGGGGATGGAGCCACACATTCGGTTTGGGGGAGGGAGGTCACACAATGGCCTCGTGAGGGTCACCGACCACAGCCAGGCACCAGCTCAGTGCAGGCAAAGTAGGAATGGAAACTGTTACCCCAGCTTTAGGGGAAGACAGGAGCAGATCATCCTCCACTGAGAGCTGAAATTCTGGAAATGGGGAAGGCTAATGGAGAAGTTTCAGACTTCAGTTTGGCAGGAGTCAGCCCTATCTGGAAAAGAAGATGGGCAGAAGCATTCACTTTTCTGAAAGTAGAGGGTACTGAAGAATCTGTTGTTTTTTGTTATTTTTGCGAACTCGAGTAGAGACGGTTAACCACCAGGCTATGTTCAAAATATGAGCAATGCACAAAAATGAGCCCCAGAAACAACGTGTTTTTTAACAGGATATTACATGCAAGTAAAAATGGAGTTAATCACTGGTCTAGCTTTCAAAGGTAATTTTGGGAAGGTGAGTTCAGATAAAAAACCAGACTAGGACTGCAATTTGAGGTAAAGCCCTTGGCCTACTGAAAGATCTGGAATTAACTCTTAGCAATATGTTTATTGTTGGGCAAAGGAAGTGCCCCTGCCTGAAATTTTGAATGGTAAACGGGACTTTGATACTGTGGAAAATGAGGAAAAACATAAACCACGCTTAAAATTAGCCCTGATGTCAAATGGCATTCAGAACTCAAAGTCCACCATAGGCAGCACCCTGCAAACAACGCAAGTATGGCTGCCCAGCGTGGAAAAACCTGAAGGAACTGTGTTGGAATATGCCCTTAGGAAGACTGCAAACTTCAGGAAAGTCGATGAACAGAAGAATGCTTCCTAACAGTCTGAGACAGCCCTGAAATAAAAGATGACTGTATTATTAACTGCAAATACATGGAATGCTCAGTTATCCAATGCTGAATGCTGATACAGAAGTTAGTATAGTGCTGGAAGTGCTGACAGTATCTCAGAAGGAAAAGCAACAGATAGTAATAGGTAACCAGGAATAGGGTTTTCAAGGTGACTTTTTCCCCATGAGAGGACAGCTAAATAAGAAACAGAAAACCTGCAGCGCTGCTGGGGAAAAGTATTCCTGTTAGGGCTAATATCTGTTCTATCTTTTCTTCTTTGTAAGCTGTCCTCCCTTCAGAAGAGGCTTCAGGTGGCCTCCAGTGGAATGGTAGTCCAGAGACCGCTGCCCTCGCGTGTTCTGTGGGTCCCACAGGTGCCTGCCACATCATCCTCATTTGTTCCACATCTGTGATCTCCTCTGGGCAGCACAGGGCAATTCTTCTCCATCAGTTGTCTCCAAGCACAACTGAGTAATTTTACTGGGATTTTTTTATTCTTCTTGTCTGTAACATGGAATGAAACCCCTTCAAGAGATGTTTATTAGAACTAGCAAAGACTGGCAGACTGGCATTAGGCATGCTGACTTGTGTCAAGCGTGCTGAGAGGAAATGCTGAGTTTTGCTTTTTCAGTTGTGCATTCATTGAATGTGCCAGAACTTTGCAAGAGGCATAAGTCAAATATAAAACATAACGTGAAAACATCATTTAGTTTGAGAGCTCTTGAAACAAAGCAGTGGTCTCTTTTATTATGCAATATTGTGTTTAATGTCCCTCTGTGAAGCCCCTGCTCTTATTTATCATTGCACTTAGTTGCACGCCATTCAGGTATCAACAAGGAAACACATATAGTAGATCTCTGTGGCTGCACAGTTGTGTTAAATATTCATCTTTTGTCTCAAAGGATAAGGATGTATTTAGCTGTAGCAAGTGTAATGTGTTTTGCTCCATGAAAGAGCTAGAATGTCAGAAGAATCTCTGATCCACATCATGCAACCTTAGAAACCGCCCATATGAAGCAACCGTATGTCTAAGACTTAAAACACAGATAGGTTTGCAGTAAATAAAATTAATTCCATACAGTTTTCTGTGATTTATGCATTTTTTAAAAGATTCTGTCCTCAAAATCTTTACCTAAGAATGTTTTAAGAGTAAAAATGTTTCAGAGACGTTTGCCTTCAGGGTGAGAGCTGCATCCTCACTTGGCTTCAAATTAGAGAAGTTTTTAAGAGCTGGATCAGAGGACAAAGCATATTACAACCACTGGATGTTTTTGAAAGTCCTATGATACAGAACATGTTGTATTTTTCATAAGAGCAAAGATATATCTTGGTCCATAACAAGCTCTAACATTATGCCCTAATGTCCAGTTTACTCACTTAAAAAGGCTTCATTATTCTTTTATTGTACAGGGTTTTGGAAGAAAAGATACTCTAAGTAACTAGTGTAGAGATTTTAAAGCAACTCATTCAATATTTATTTCTAATAACATGTAAGTATTATAGGATGACATAGTCTACCCTTTGCCTCAATAGAATCAACTGAGGCAAATAAAAACAGGACATAAAAAGTTTGACCTGAAATGGGAGCTAGATAAGGCCCTTCAGCTGGAATATTTTGAATTTTTATGTCTTATGGGACTAAAAGAAAGAAGTCTAAAGAAACTTTTCTAATTGTTGCTTTTTTAAAAAAGATACTGAAGTAGTTTCTAATATTAAATCTCCTCCTTATCCTGCTGCAAATCTTGGTAGCTTCAATCATATTTTCTAGTTTTATTGCATAACTTTTTTCTCCTCCCAAAAGCATGTGATGAAGCTGCACAATTGGTGGGACCGGATCTAGCCTAAATACTCCCGATACACAAAATAAAACCACGGTGGGGTCTGGCTCTGCTTTACTCAATATAGATGGGCTAGACAGCAAGCACTACTCTTCTCCTTCCACACCGTTCCCCAACAACATCCTTCACCCTTTGCCTCCATGACTGAAGATAGCTCCTGGATCACAGCTGTGGCCAGATGTAGGGGAATTTATTATTCAGTGGTGGGCTATTCCAGGCCATACTGCTCAAAGCTCATCTGATTTCTGATGTTTTGATTTCCTAAGCTGATGATGCTTGTAAGACCTTGCTGTATCTGCCTGTCTGTCCCTCTCTGCTAACTTCATGTATGTCATCCAATTTCAATCAAACAACAGGTCAAACTTTCAAAGACAGAAAATTAACCCAAGAGCATGGAAAAAAACCCAAGCAAACCAGCAGCCAAGCAAAGGAGAGAGGAGGACCTACTAAAGCTCTTGTGGAGAGAAGATTTGGTCAGCAAGCTTAACCTTTACTGGCCAACACAGACTTTGCATAAACCTCTGCTACTGGAAGAGTTGCTGTGACAGCTCACTGAAAAGGTCCTCAGAGAGAATCGACGTGTGAGGTCTCAGTACAATTTGGCCTTGTACTCAAGCTTGTTCCCAAGCTTCCTTTGTTCTCCATCCTCTTAGAGATCTTGCAGCAAGGTGCTACTTTCAAAGAGAGCTTGGGACAGAAGTCAATGCCCAAGTCACAATCCAGCTGAATGGCTGGGAGAGGGCAAATTGTGGGGGAGATGGAGCTGTGGATAGCTGGTTGGGCCAGTTCTGCCCTGCCCGTAGTTCTTTTTAATCCACTTAATGCTGTCCTTTGACATACAGTCAACAGGCTGCCCAAAGCTCTTGTACAGTTCTTTTAAATTAAAACATTGCCTTGTCCTCTTATCATTGTAGACATAATTTTTCTAAAATTCAGCAAGAAAATTACCTAAGTATATTTCCCTGGCTAGAGGAAATATAGGTCTTTATGCAAAGCTCTCTAGGTTTTTTGTAATGTGAAATACTGGATAAAAGGATGCTGATGAAATTCCCTCATGGACCCTGTAGTCTGTGTGGCAGTAAACAACGACATCAGACAGGCTGCACTTGCCAGTGAGCAGAGCTTTTATAGGAAGAGGCGTGATAGGCCAGACATTCACATCAAGCTTCACTCAGTAACCCGTGAAGACAGTGTTCCAAGCAGTCTCATCTGCTGATCTTCAGGGATCTATTTATCTAAATTAAATCGGTTCACTCCATCCCATTGCATATTCAAGTGGAAGAGCTACTTTAATGCCTTGCTATGCAGTAACATAGCTGGTGATTGTAAATCTGTGCTAATGCTCAGCATAAGAGAGCTTGTAAATGTACAGATCTGACTAGACGCGACACTTTCATACAAAAATTTGCATGTTTCCAGAGATTTCAAAGGTTTCAAGGTTTCACAGCATGTTTTTCAGTCCCTTGTGTCTTAGCAGTAGATTTTTTAATAATGGTACAATAAATAGACTTGGATTATGAAAAATCATGAAATTTATACTATGGGAGAGTAGTTTCAAGTTCCATCCTTTAAACTTTATAAAAATGAGGTCTTAAAAATAGACCTTTTATGTAAGACTTTTTTGTAATTCACTTGTAAGTGGTCTTCAAAAAGTTTTTCTGTGTTTGGATGTATTTTGCTCTTTTCTGGGCAGCAAATGATTTGCAATTCTTTTTCTCTTCTTAAGCTTTGAAAAAAATGCAATAGCACCACAGCCTTCCCGAAGCACATACTGCCTCAAGGATACCATCATACAAAGAAAAGGGGAAACAAATTAACTTATGGAATATTACTTACTATTGGTCCCTGTCCTCCAAAGTAAAATATCCTTTCCCAGGAGGAAAAACGGTGGATTCTTTCTATGCAAATTTGTATTTAGCATTGTAGAAATGCTAAAAGAGTTAACTCACATGCTTGATAGGGTTAAAAAGAAAAAAACTAAGAAAAACTTTTATATTGTTTTTTAATATGTAAGTTTGCCATAGTGCAATAGCTGTTGGATTCTGCAGGAAGACATAATTTATTCTTTTCTGTTGGTAACTACAAAAGAATAAATGCACAGCTTGCTATAAGAATTTGTTTACTGGGATAGTTGGAAATCTGTATTTTTAAAACTGACACATTAAAAAATGACCATGGGAGGAGAAAGGAGAGGAGAAGAAATCATAATGGGTTTTGTTTTCTTTCTCTGAACCTCTGTACAGCCCTTCCAACACACAACATGCTAACTAGCTTTAGGGACTCCTCACACCAGTTTCAAAACTTCTCAAGCCTTCTGCCTCAGTGTGGTATTTTGGGAATCCCTATGAACTTAGAGATACCAATTTGACTGTTATGTGTTTTCCGTATAATTTAGAAATTTATGGCTTTCTTTTGCTGCACACCTGCATCATACCTCTATGTTTAGGGGAGAGGGACTGTGCTACAAGTGTCCGCTACCTGGTGTTATAAAGTACCAACAGCCACATAAATTTGTGGTAGTCGGAAAGTGACCTGTGAGTAGCTCTGGATAAACCTGTCCTCCCAGACAAGCTAGCAAACAAGACGCTACTGAGGATTCAGGCAGCTGAGGTAGATGCTCAAGTACACAAAGAAGGCTGCAGCTTTCTACATGGGAATCCTTCCAGCAAGGGAAGGGATAAAACAAGGACAAGGGAAAGGGAAGAAAACCTGCTTTCTCTCACTGAAAAGTAAGTTCTAGAAAGCTCTTGTAATGGCAAGGGGATTTAACCTGGAAGTCTGATTTTTCTTTTTCTCCACAAATCTCTTTTTATTTCCTGTGCTGCCTAGTGCCTTTGACAGATGAGTCGCAGCAAGTCTTGCTGCGGCAGCATTAGACACACATCTGCCTGCCGTCTTGCGCTGCAGGTTATCGGTTTCACAGCAGAGCTGACAGACCTCTTGGCCAGGAAAAGCTAGTGACCTTGGGAGTGGGAGGAAAGGAGGCCATGGAAAGGGAGACAGGCTAGGACACTGGTGCAAATCAGGAGGAGGCAGATGGTCCCGTGAAAGTCTGTCACTGCTATCGGCTGAGTGCCTCCTGTACCACGGCACTGGGTTGTTGCAGGTGAATGCAAATCAAAGCTTGGAGAGCACAGTGTTGTCATTTTTAAAAACTTTGCGATGTTTTTTTCTGCAGTCAGGGAATCTTAGAAGAAAACAGCTTCAGTGGCTTTCACTGCCCAGAGATGTGTTAGGCATGGGGCATGCCTCAACTTTTCCATGAGATCTAGGTAGAATTTTTATATTTTTGACCAAAATAAATGTTCTTCCTGAAATGTTTACTTTGTTAACATATATACATATATATGTAGTTCAAGGCACACAGAAATTGAAAGCTGTGTGTCTATTCTTCTATATCTCAAAAAAGCCTCCCATTCAAATTTTGAAGCTTTTCAAGCCACACAGCTTGTCACCTCTCTGACACCCACTCTAATTTCTTGCTCCAAACTGGTTCTAACCCAAGATTTAGTCAGGTAAATCCATGTCTTCTGTCTTCCATATTTATTTGTTGTCTTCTCATTTTCCCACTCTTGTCAGTTGCCCTTTTTATTTCATGCCTGTTTTTCCTGGTAACTTGTTGAATAGCAGAAAGGGATAAAAGGCACCTTGATAGCTCCTCCCAATGACTGTCCTGTGTTTGTGGCTGTGATCAGCAGCTCCCATCTCCTTCTGCACTGGTGAAGCCCCAGCCAGGTCTCAAAACTAGCAGTGAGGAGCACGGAGCCTGGGGTGGGGAGAGCACCAATTACAGGGATGTGACGAAGCCTTGAGGAAGCATGTGGCCACAGTGCTCGCTACAGCACCTCCACAAACCATTCCGCTACTAAAGAAAAAGGCCATGTTCATTTTATAAGTGCAGAACCCTCTCATGGGGCACAGCATGAAGGAGATGAAACTTGGTAGCCACCGATGGAAAAGTGAGAGTCGCTGCACGGGACGTGTGACTAACAGGTAAAAAAAACAGCATCTAACGCAGAACAAGCAAGTATGGTGAAAGAGCCAGACCAGTGGAAATGCAGGATTTCAGACAACAAAACTTCTCCAAGCATGGGAACAATAGGTGCTTCTGTAAAAAGAGACGAGGAAATGAAGGTAAAGCTTTGTTATGATGTGGGGAGGAGAAAGGGGAGATGGAAAGAGACTAAGACATCGATGTCAAGAATAGTGCCTGAAACACAGAAACAGCAGATACTGAGTAACAGAAAAAAAAGGAAGAAGTTTATTTTGTCTTACTTTTTTTTTATACCTAACATCTAGGAGCACAGAAGAAACAGACTTACATGACAAGAAGACTGCCACGAGAACTTATGAGAACCATGGTAATTTTGGAAATCGCTCAAGATTCCGTAATTTAACAACACACAACTTGGGGAACATTTGCTTACAATTTGTAGCAAAGATTTGGGTGGGGATAGCAGATTTCATCCTAAAGCTACAGTCTAAAATGTTCATGGCAGCAGAATCATCCAGGGAATAATTAATATATCTGCCTAAAGTGAAAATTAATGATCTGTATAGCCCTGATAAGAACATAGCAATGAAATAGAAAGAAATACTAAGGAAGTTGCAAACAAACCTGGAAGAAGTCAAGAACAAGCCTGTTTGCTTTTAATTATATGAATGACTATTAGACCATATCCCAAAACTGAGTTGGTGATCTGGAAGATACTTAGGCAAAACTATGATTACATGTTTGTTCTTGTCAAAGTACTCGATGCTTTATGCTCTTCCCATATGCAACAATATTACTGCACCCATGGCATAGCACCAGTCCTGGTACCAGTGAGCACAAATTATCTTTACCGATAGTCACGAAACAATGGAAAGATCTTGTCAACAGTTAAGATAACCAAGAAATTGACAGAGGATAAAGAATGGATAGAAAGGGATCCCTCCTATGTTATGCTGAATCATGCCTTGTACCTTATCAGGTGCTAATTATAACCCTGCACAAACTGATAGGTAGCGACCTGTCTATTAGAGTCAAACACATAGAGAAAAGCCTGACATAACACAGACATCATTATAGGAATGCTAAGGAATAAAAGTGCCACAAATCTAACTCTGTTATGCAGGTGAGCAGATGGCCACCCACTGCATAGGCAAGAAACCAAAACCCCAAGCTGCCATGGACTGCAGGTCACTTAAAGCAGGTACAGACTTGGGGTGCGAGTGGAGGAGAGGAAACCAAAGCAACTGTGGAGCAGTAGTAGAAAGTGTCATACACTGACATACAAATCCTGGGGAAACTCTTGAAAACCCTCAGTTTACAGCTAGGCAAGAAGTCAGAAGTGATAAGACAAATGTGTTGTCTGAAGATAGCAGCAAGGTAAATGAGCAGAGAAATAGCAAGGTGGAAGCAAGAACCTTGCCAGCAGCACAGTGCACTAGAGACAGTCAAGGCTTTTAACTAACTGCTGTTGATCCAAATGCCAGCATGGTGGGAAAGACCATGTCCCTTGCACACCGTAGACGCTAGTCTCCTCTCCCTTCCTCAGACCAGCAAGCATCAGCGCTCACTAGAGGAGCAGAAATATCAGGAGCCTGCTAAGAGGTTAACAGAAGTAGCATAACTTGTGGGAGGGAAGTGGCGATTCATTACCGATGGGTATGCGCCCAGTCTGACACTATCTGTCAAGGGTAAATATTCCTTTAGTTCTACAGTCATGAAGTTATAGATACTGTAATTGGAGCAGAGCGTGGTACCTGGACTATCCCTGCCCTTGCCTTTCTTATTGGAAGCTGCTTGTTTTTAGATCAAGCCTATCCGCATGTAGTGCTTGGATTAACCTTCTCCCACTATTCCAAGCCATCCAGAAAGACCCTAAGCCTGTTTCTACCTCGTGCTACCTTCCACTCCTCTCCCTCTCAGTTTTACCATGTTAAGTAAATACCTTCTCCCTGCCACACAAATCTCTTGATTTTGTTTATTATTATACTTTTTTTTTTTTTTTTTTAATTTTGAGGACGGCTGAGGAAAGGAGGGCTGGAACACACAGAGATCCTGTCATCCTGTCAGAGGATACCTCAGAAGTCAGTCAGTGAAACTAAAATCAGCATGATAACCAAATATCAGATTATTTCAAAAAGCCTATATTAAGGAAGCCTTTTTGAGGCTACTTCTGTCCAAATTTGCGACTTCTGTTTCCAGAAGGAATTTGAAAAATAAAGTGCCTTGGAAGTAGAGGATGCAAGTCTTCATTTTACAGTGAAAAATGTGGATTCTGCCACTTCAAAGACTAGAACGACATCCAAAGTAGTTTCAGAAAAGCTGTTCTCACACTAAAAAATTTTCCTAATTCCTTCCTTTGTTTTTCAGCCTGTAGTACCACGTGCACCATAATCAAAAGTTGTGTGCCTTTATTTGATTAAATGCTGCCATTTCTGCAGATGAAAATTTGCCAGAATGGTCTTCTGTGCAGAAAAAGCATTTCACCACCATTAAAGCTTGTTTGATACTTGAATTGCACTTGCAAACCTTTTTACCCTATGTTAGCTACAAATTCTTGTGCTGGCCCTAAGATTTTTTCTTAAATTTCTGCTGAAATTTGTACAGAATCTGTGCAGTTCACATAACCCCCAAATGACATCTGGCTCTTTACACAGAGAAATGGCTTTGAGTACAGGGAAACTTATTTAGAAATTAAAATGCTAATGCATGCAGTAAAGCTCTTTGTGTTCTCAAGAGTCTTCTTAGTGTCCTCTTTATGGAGAATGTCATGGACTTTAACAAACACTTCTTTAATTTTCCAGCAATATGTCAAGATCTGTATTTCCCCCCGTGAGGAAAGTATCTTTTCAGCTTTCTCAAGTGTAGTGGCTTCATGTGGCTGCAGCCATGCTAGCCACAAGAAATAGGTAGATAGATGTAGTGTAAAATGGGATTCTCAGATGTTTCTCAAACACATACAAATAAAAACAATGCGCTTAAAAAAGATAAAAGGTTTCCTGATGAGTTTTACATTTTGCTTTTTATAAAATGTTCCTGAAGACTGGAGAGTGCTCTTAATCGTAATTTCAGTACAGCTCCTTAAAAACCACATGCAGGCATCTCAAACTTTTCAATAATGCATTACTGTCAGGCTTAATGTTTTGTTACTGAGCAGTAATGTCTGATTCAGAAGTACAAATGCATATCTACTTGATGATGCAGAGATTTAAGCAGGGCTTCCTCAGGATACTAAGATCACTATAAAATAATAAAAAGAAATCTCAGTCATCCTTTATGAGAACAGAAGCTGTCTGGCAAAGTCATAAAAAGAATATTACTGTACACAAGGCAAGGATTTTATAATGTTCAGCCGAATTGCTCAGTTTCAATTGAAATGAATATTCACATAGCAGTGTTTTATCCTAATAAAACACTTAATGTCTGAACACTTTCTGCCAAGTGTCCACACAATTTCTTTTTCTTCCTATTCCATCAATGGACAGAATGTCCACTTTATGACCTTCTCAGGGCTTGCTCTGAAAAACTTTAGAAAGAGTCAGAGCAGAAGACCTGACAGGAGAAAGATGTCTGTATCGTAGAGGTGTGTACGTCTTGAAACTCTTTGCTGAGTTGCAGTAATTAATAGAAGAGCAAGATGTTTTGCTGTAGACACTCAAGTCCAGTTCCCCAAAAGAAAAATTCAGTAGGTGAAATAAGCTGTTCTCTGAGCCAAAAAGCATTCAAAACCTACAATTTCAAAAATTAGTACCAAAATGTGGTCTGCCATTTATCCAAGAAGAATGACAGAATGGAGGCCGTGGGGTGTCTTGGGCACTTCAAGCTACTTAAGAGAAATAAATTCCCTCCATGGTTTTGCCACCTTGGTAATCAGTATGGGACCATCAGAGTTAAAAGCAACAGTTAATACAGCTTGATGCAGGCAGCCAGGCTTTTAAAATTAAAAGCTATAAGCATGCCCTTTATTGGCTGAACTCAGCACATAGAACACGGAAGCTGTTCACTGGCCTGTATGGCACATCAACATGGAGTATGTATGGAACACGAAGGTCTAGTTACAAATACATGGGTCAACTTCTTTTTGATTCAGACCTTCTTACGCTTCACAAGTTTTTAGAACTTAGTCGTGGTGCAAAATATAGTTTTTGAAGACCACAGAAAGCCGAATCTGTTAAAATTTGGAGTTATAATTCAAATTCTGACATGACTACTGTTAACCAGTGTAGTTTTTAGAAATTGCCTTTTGCATTGATCTTTCCTTCCAAAACACAAATTCTTAAAAATGCAAACATTTCAAACTTTCCATACTGCTGCAATTAATTGAAATTTTCCATGTAGGCTATATTTAAATCAATTAAGGTGCAATTAAGGTTCCATTGTTGCCAATAACTTCTAATTGTTCTGTAATAGACTACAGATACATTGAAATAAGTAAATGGAGCCCAGGGTAACTCAATTATACTTCCTCTTCTGGTAGACTTACTCTTCTCTATTACTTTACATGTATTTATTTGTGAAATCCTGAACGGCTGTCAGGAATCAGTGGCAAAAGAGAGAAAGTACCCATGTCAAGGTTTGTCTTGGGCAGAGTGACTAGTATGAATGCCATTGCTCTATGAAGACTGTGTAAGTGGTCAGCAGCACTTTAAAGGGTGCCCATGGCTCTGCTGTCTTGATTTCACTACTCACTTGGCACTGTGAGGAGTGTAGGGAAGTCTCTATAGCTCACAGACATCTCATAAAATCTGTTGGTCTGTCTTCATTTAGCTCGTGGTACCCTTAAGACACTCCTCTGGATGAATGAAGACAGCACAAATAAAAGATCGGTGTTGTGTTAGGGCTGTCTTTGCATTGCAAGAGTAGCACATGCATCTGTGAGATTATTTAACTGGCAGGTGCATCCAAACAGTGTTGTATTGTTCTGGTATGCTAGTAAGTCTGTCCTTAAAAAAACTATGATTTTAAAACAGATAGCATATCACAGATCATTAGACATAACATATTACGGCATTCTCTGAGCATTTTTGCTTAGTGTTTGGAGTTAAAAAGACGTCTTATATATTACAAATTCAATAAGGCACCTAATTGAAAAAAATAGTATTTCAGAGGTATCTCTGGCATTTCTCCCACTGACTGTTTTAGGAAACTAAAATCCAGGCAGCCAATCAAAATTCTGTAAAGATCACTCAAACAACCAGTTAAAAAAATCAAGGAAATATTAATGTAACCATGTTCTTATAAATGTTGAGATTTTCCAAATATGTGTAGAATCTAAAATGATAGTTGGAAGTCTTGAATCCACAGTACACCAAGCTTACCTTAATGCTTAGGGCTTGAAGGCTTTCAACATCCCTAAACTTAAAAACAATTATTGTTAGGAATCCATGTATCAACTGAACACCAGTTAAGACCGCAAAAACATGACGTATGGATAAAAGATCAATAGAGTCACATCTGCGGCTGGTAGAAACTGGTATAAGGTCTGAAATTATGTAAGCTACACGGATAAGGTTTTGGTTCTTTATTGGAAAGGTTAAAAGGAAGCAAAGCAATGCAGAAGAGCTGATGCGATAGATCACCCCCCAAAAAAAAGAAAGTATTTTAAGGGCTAAGTTTCTTGCCTGCAGAGTAAATCACCCTCTATATCCTGAAGTCATTGACTGCTCCTTTCTGATGCAAGGTGATCTTTCTTGCCTATTGCAGAAGTTTGAAAAAAGACAGATTGCTCTAGCTGATTCTGCTCCAATTCTGTCCTGAAAGCTAAGCCATTATGTGTCCTACCTGCAACAAAAGACATAATGCCACTTGCCTGCTGTATAAAATTATGGTGTGTGTTCATCCGCACCCTTATATGATATCTCTCTTTCAAAACAGCCATTAGGGAATGGCTCCAGAAGATACGATAAAAATTTCTCAATCCCTAATGGAGTTTCAAGATGTTTCTATGACTTCCTAGTGCATGAGCTTCTCCAATGAATGCCCTCTCGATCCTGAGAGGGGAACAGAAATGCTTACAGGAAGGTCATGTGCAGTGGGAAGCTCCAAAATGAGCAGAGGGGGCTGGACGGGGCAGTGCCAGAAGTTCAGATAATTTGCAGGGCAGTAATGACAGGCTTTTGAGGCCAGGAAAAAAAGAAAAAAAGCAGAAAAAAAGGTTGTTCTTGCTTCATCAGAGGATAAACATCAATAGAGTCACTGAAGTGACTGAAATGATGCAGCCTGTGTTTTGTGCCATGTCCAACACCTTGGAAATTTCTGGGGAAAACACTCTAAAACCTTAGCACAAGTCTTGCAGGAGGTGGAGAGTCAGGGAGGTGCAACTGTTCAGAATTTACCTTCTTTTCATCTTCCAGAGGCACTCTGTGGAATTTGAAATGACTGTAGTCAGTATTCAATAGGGCTGCCCAAGCATAAATGTAATAAACCAAATGATTCTTCCATCAGTTATTCCTTTTTGAGTTCTCTTCCCAAGATAGTGCTCTGCGCACAAGGGGATTTCTGTAATAATTACTCCTGAGTACCCAGTGGAATAAGTGGTAATTACACTGTCTAAACATAGAAATAGATCTTTGTGCCATCGGTTCCACAACTGACAGGAAGACTTACTCCAAATTTCTAAGGGTTTTTACGTTTTCATATTCCTCTAGCACTGCAAGATTGAAGATGCACACAGGGTGGTACAGACTCTCTTGCTCTGCAGCTTATATGAACTACCTGTCTCATAACTTGTATAATAAACAGTTGCTGTACCCTTGGGTTCCTTTCCTCAGCTGCAGAGTAGGGACAGCAGATGTTCTGCAAAATGAAATCCTTCGTGATTATGGGATTGCTCAGAGGGCCATAATACCTACCCACCCCCAAGAGAATGAGTCAGTCAAGCAAAATAAAATACTATTCCTATTTCCTCTCAGCACAAATGGAAATCATAACACTGTTAGTAAACCATGCCACCAAATGGAGGAAAAGAACCAGATCCAAAACTGGCAGAGCAGCTTATACCTGTGCTGTAGCAGTCTGAGAGATCATATAGAGTATTAAGGAGAAATGTTATTTCTGTTGGCCAAAGGCCCACCTTCACCACCCAGTATTTTTGCCAAGCTACAGGGTCTCAGGACCAATGAAAATGGTGGAAAAGCTAAAAGGCAAACTGAGATCTTGGAGACAGTATGTGCAATTTGTACCACTATCCTAGAAGGTCTGCTCAATATCAGTTCGCAATATTCTACTCCTTCACATTTATGTACTAACTTTCACACTTAATTACAGAAAAAGAATTTATCTCATCAGATTGACTTGCTGAATTAAAGATTCTAAATTTCTTTTTCATGCCTTGGACCAAGGCACCAAATATAAACCCTCTGTCTACAGTCAATTTCTAAATATAGCCAAGAATTAAGATATTCCTGCTTCTGCATCCTAAATAATCTAATGGAATCAATTACAGTTTTGCGTAGATGACATCTGGTATTTGCAAATACAACATGAAACATGAAATCCAACCAAAATAAGCATGAAACTAAAGTTTCCACCCATCCTACTTCATCCTCAGTAAACATATTATAGTTTTGCATCATGGGGTGGATTTTTCATATTTCTTATAGGCTTCAGCTTAGAAGCTCTCCAAGAGAATGTTAACACTTGCAAAAGAAAAGGGCTGATAACTTTGACTTCAGCCAGTGGTTAAGGCAGATGAGTGAACATTGTTCATGTATTCACTGAGAACACTGTCTCATTGCTTGGATTTTCAGCTTTGCACTTTTATTGATCAGCATGCCCAGTCACACCAAGCTACGTAACAGTTTGCATTGTCAGATACAGCAAGGTTCAGAGTGAACACCAACCTCAGCCGTGGAAAGGACAGAATCTGAAATGGATTAACTACAACTCTGTCCCACTGTGCGAGTAAGGTCTTTGCCCATTATAACTGGAAGCTAAGGATAGTCCCGCTACATGGCATCCATGTTATCAACCCATTTCAAAATATAAGCCCTTGCAGCACTCTCCTAGCGTCATAATTAATGTTTTAGCCTCAAGTAGCCAAATGTACTGTATTAGGACCAAAATGCAAACTATCCCTGGATGTAAGTACACAGGGTTTGGGGGAGGGTTGGGTTTTTTTCTTTTTTTTTCTTGTTTCAAATACAGCCTAAATAGGTAAATGTAACTGTACCTGCAATCAAGGAGTGCCCTCTTCCTCCTCCAAATAATGCACGGTCAGGAAAGGCATGGGTCATGCCCCTCCCCATACTCCAGAGCTGTCAGAGCATAGCAAAGCAAGCAGTCCCACTCTAAAGACTGGCTAGCCTGTGGGCTCTGAGCAGCCTTGGAGGAAACCATGCCTCCTGAAATGCTCCGCAATGAAGACCTATGTTGCCTTACAACTCCTGTCTGTACTGCCAGACTTGTAAACCTCCAAAACAGTTGACCATGGCAGTCCATACCAGAAGGTGAATGCCGCAGAATTTTCCGTGGTAGAAGTTGCTGGGCAGGGCTGAGGATGTGGACCATTCCTGTGAAACCACATGTCTGACTCTGCCTCCTGGACATGCCATGTGCTCTGTGTTGGGAATTACAGTCGCAGATTTTACCTTTCTGCAGCTGAGCAGCTCCCATCCGTTACCCCATCAGTTCCCGCCAGCGCGAGCAGGGACTGCAGGAAGTGGTCCCCACGCTCCCCTCGCCTGCCTGACATTCGTGCTACGCTGTTCTGTTTCCTCCCTTGCTCTGGCCCAAGTGCTCACATCTTCCCAAGGTGAACGAGACTGGGACTTGAACCAAACTAACTTTATTTTTTTTCTTTCCCCTCTGGATTAATGTTAAATCATGCCTACTCTTTTATCCAATTCACCAAGTACCTGCACAAATGCTGCTGCCAGCACAGAGAAGGGGACAGCCCAGGTGAGGGAATGTGCGACTGTGAGCTGTGCAGGAGAAAAGGGAGAGAGACGTTTATTTCAGTGGCACGGCAGCTCGTGCTGTATTAAAGTTATTGCGAAACTACGGCAAAGTCGCCAACTGTCAACATCATGTCTGAATGGATAACCTTCATCCTGCTCCCTTGTATTTATAGTGCAACAGATTCTAGCCATAGTACATTTTGTATATATAGCTAAAATTGTGTAAGAAACGCAAAATTTTAGGTACGCAGGGGGAATGCATGGGATGTTTTCATTCCAAGATTATAGCCCTATAAATACCTAAGTATGGGCAATTTCACTGGTTTCTGAAATGAATAAATTATGTGATTTTGTACAAATGTTTCTAGAATCTTTATCTAGCTTACAAGAAACAAACTTTCCCTGTGAAAATACCTGGCTTTAATTTCTTTAACCATAGTCCTTGCACTCGCTGAAGCACGTACCATTCACAGCATGACACAGCTATCCATGAAATAATTTAACCGCATCATGCGCAGTCAGCAGAAGTTCAGCACTGTAATTTGGAGGAAGAGGCTCCATGCTGTCACTCACTGTCTGAGCTACATATTATGCTGCAACACTTTTCCTTTCCTATCTATTGTAAAAATGTGGGCATTTTTTCAATTATGTCAAAATATCCCTTCTTAACAACATGTTTACATTTGATTTTAAAAAAGTGTGTTTTTAATATGTCATTTTAATCTTCAAGAGTTCAATAACTATAAACCATAAGAAGTAGTATCAATAGCATAAGCAGGTGCCCTCACCACAGGTAGTTAAATGTTTCTTCATTGTTTAATTTGACCAAGCACGTCAGAAATGACTCGATTCTATTCAGTGACGGTGTACATGGAAAAGGCAGCCATGCAAGATGCTGAAATAGCCATCAACCGCATGAGTTTTGCCGCATGAGTTCAAGTTCTGAAGCTTAGCATCCTTGCTACATGTTGTTGTGTGTAAACTGTCTATAAGGACACTACTACAGAAGAAGAACTTCAGGAGTTTTAGCAACCATGTAAATGCAGACTCTCCCAGGTGCTGCTTGAATGCACGCAGACGGAGCAGCACACCTCTCAGTGGTCTGTGCATGAGGTATCCATGTGGCAAATTGACCAGAGCCTGCCCTTGCCCAGCACTCCTGGCTTGCAGCAGGATGCCCTGGGGGTGTGGAGCACAGCGCGTGCTGCTCACACCAGGCCATCTTCTACCCACTTCTGTTTTAAACTGGGCTCCTCCCCACTGTAATCTGTTTGTACTTTTTCAAAGGCAAAAGTACTAAATTTATTCTAATTTACATAGGCTTGTAAGAGCCATTACTCTGGGAAACTTATAGTTGTTGTAAAAAGATGTGAACCATTAGAAGGATCGTGACATCTAAACCTTCCTAAATAACATAACTCAGCAATAACTGTTTTAACTTCTTCTGAAAACTAAGTAATGCATGGAATATTACTTCCAGCTGCATATTGCAAGTCACTGGAAAGAAAAATATCTTGGCCTAATAAAACCTAGGAAAGACTGGCAATGAGCAAGAGAAAAATCTTCTGTGACCAGAAAAGAGTTCCAAAGTTGGAAAAGTATTTTGGAAATACATATTTATTATTCTTTTTATTTACAGAAAATAACTGTGAAGTAGCAAACCTCCCAGTTACAACACTTATAATAATCTTGGCTCTTAATAGACAGCTATTAGTGCCTGTGATATAATATCACTTATATCAATTTCATTGGTCCAGCATTGACCAGAGAAGTTAAAAAGTAAAAAAGATCAGTTTCCAGCTCATGTTTAAAGCGAATAACCATCCCGCTGTATTTTTAGTACAATGGAAAGAGCTGTGATAGTCATATGGTAAGGAACAACTCGGTCTCTACCAAGTGCTACACAAGCCGTGTAGCTTGCTGTTCAGAAGGGTCATAAACAGCCCTTTTAGTCCGGCCAAAGCGATAAGAATAGATGTGATTCAAGTGTGTCACTAAAATGCGGTCTTCTTGAAACTGCTTTTAACACAATAGAACTATTACTTGGCCAGCACAGTTGACAGCCACGTGCTTTTGTTGCCACGAGCTGTGAGAACCAGTAGAATCAGAGATTATTGTAGAAATGTGAATGTACTTTATGATGGTCTGTAGTAATTCTGTACATCTCTTATGTCTGTGTTCTTATAGCCACTTGGGCACTGAAGTAGCTGAAATGAGAAAGAGGCAGCAGTCACAAAATGAAGGAACATCAGCTGTGTCTCAAGCACCTGGAAACCAAAGGCCCAACAACACATGTTGCTTTTGTTGGTGCTGTTGCTGCAGCTGTTCATGGTATGTCCTGTAGTATATTTGGTTTCGTGTCCACCACAGGTAAATGATGAGAATGGAAAGTGCCGAGCACTGGGAACATGCAGACCTCTGGGAGAGTATTGCTGCCAAGAGGCACAATTTAACATTTCACTTAAAAATTTGATTAAACAATTCCCTGATTTGGTTGGACATCTTGTGAGGGGGAAGAGGAGAGAATAGTAAATTCAAGCTATATTTACCCTACTTAAACCAAAACTAAAAGAGGAAAATTCAGTTGTAAAACTAGTATGTGTGAATGAGAGACTTGATACTGAACATTTTATATTTTGCATTCAAAATATTTTTGTTTTTCTGCTTGTACTTTTGATACTGCAATTCTCTGCATTCAGGAGGGAAAAAGGGAGATGGTCATAAATGTGAATATATGGTGACCTGTTTTACTAATTAGTTGTTGAGTAACATATATTCTGTAAATCTGAAAACACAAGCCTTAAATTCCACTTTATCTTTTAACTGGTGTGGCATAATTTTAGTGGAAAAAAGGCTCAAAAATTGTGGCTGATTGTCTCTTCCTAAACAAAGAGTTCACTTGGAAAGAATTATGGGTGCTTTCAGAAACAGCTTTAAATTCTCAGAGTCTTGAGATGCATCAGGGCTTTATTTCTTATGTTCATTAACACAGTTGGTGTTGAAACATAAAGTAATTGATACGCAGGACTGTTCGGAGCCTGTGCATCCTGTTACACACACAGTTCAGTCTTTTTGGAGTGACCATTCCTCTGTGTATCTGTGTTATTTTCACTTGAAGCAGCCATCTGGCCCCAGTCTAAAATCTGAGGCTATTTGCCCCAATATATTTAAAAATACATAACAGCATATATGGGTCAGGCATCAAATGCGACAGCTTTTTCCAAGATGCCACATCCTGGAGGCAGTACCAGGGTGGACCTGCCTTGGCTGTTACTTCCAATTTCACCTGGAGGCAGAGGATATTCGGAGCAAGGATGAGCGAGAGCTCATGCTTTTACAAAGATACGTTGCAATGTGTTCAATCTGTACAGCAAAGAGCTGGAAGTGTTTTAAATGGGAAGAAAAGGGAGGATGTTTTGCCACTGTTACCTCTGCTTTGTGACAAGGGCACAATGTAAGATTAGCTACACTGTTACAAACCAAAGGGTCATTTAGCTCAGTATCCCGTTTCAGGAAGTGACCTGTAGCAGATGCCACAAGGAAAGGATAAAACAAGTGGACATGCACCTTCTTAACCTACCCACAGCAAAACTTCTCACAACTTCTGATAATCTGCAACTAGGGACTTTCTGGCCCAGAGGTTATTTCTGTGTGTTTTATAACCCCTGATGGAACTTGCTTTCATTAATTTGTCAAACGATTTCTGAAGCGACTTCCTGAACTCGTCTAAACTTTTGGCATCCAAAGTTTCCCATAGCAATAAATTCTACAACAGACCTGTGCACTTTGTGAACTATTACTCCCTGTTATTTGTTTTAATCTACTAGATGTTAAGTTCATTTGATGCCTCTGTGTTCTTATGTTTGTAAAGAACAGTGAATAATTGTTCCCAGGTTGATCAAGTTTTTATAGAGCTCTCTCATATCCCCCTTCAGATGTCTTCCATAGTCTTCTCTATTTCAGTCTCTGTGATATGGAAACTGATTCAGACCATGATTTATCCTTATCTCTCTTCTATCTGTTCACCTACCTTGTATCTCTCTGTGTACCTTTCCTATTCTACTATCTCCTGTCTGAGATGTGTGGCTAGATCTGTTGCAGTAGTCAAGACATGGGTGCGTCATGTTTTGTGTTTGCTCTTGATTTTTTATTATTAATGTCTAGCACTCTGCTTGCTTTTTAACAGTCCCTGAGATGATGTTGTTATAGAATTATCCACCATGATTACAACAGCTCTTTACTGAATGGAAATAAAGCCTATTATTGTGCATGTACAGCTAAGGTTGGCTTTTGCCTTGCATCCTGGAACATGAATAGCCATAAAAGTACCAGTCTAATTTCTAAAACTTAAAGACAATCAATTTTATTTTTTAAGAATGCTGTAGCTCAAGAAGTCTTATTTGACAACTATACTCTATTTTGAAGCCTTCATGAGCATTGTGACCCTTGGAGTGCCTCCACTCCTTAGAATGCAATACCATTATATATTTGAACAGCTTATGCATATTAAATCTTAAGTAGAGCAATTATTGCTTTAAAATGTAGGATGTCCCTTCAGCTGCTTTAGTAGTTGTTTTTGCTGTTAATATCCTGTTTTTTGGGTGTTGAGGGGGTTTTTTTTGGTAAAGTAGATTAGACTCAGCATGGAGAAATCCTGTCAATTTAAGCTAGTTTTCAGGATTAAGTCAAAGAATGGGTCAAAGGGGATAGTGACACCACTTGCGCCTTCTAAAATCAAAAAGATAGAACAGGTGATGTAATGAGTCTTTTCCAGCTCTATCTTCTGTGATTCCATACTGGAAACTCCATTAGAGGAGGGATGGGACAAAACTTTGAAAAAGGCAGTAAGAAATGTTTCAGAATGTCAGTTGAAATGAAGTAATTGGTTCTGGTGCCAAATTTGTTTGGTAAATTTGAACTGTCCAGGTAAAGTACAGATTACTGTTCTTGCCTCAGTTGTGTACCCTAAAAAACTACAAAAATAATCTTTAAAAAATGTAACAAACTTTACTAGTCACTTACTATATAGGGGATTCTAGGTAGGTAATTCTCTAGGGTAGTTCTCTGTAATAGGAAAGCCGCCCAATCAATAATTCTAACAGGTTCTCTGGACCTGATGTAATTGCATGCTTTCCCTAGTTCCACAGGTCTTTATATCTGAGTAACGTGAATTTCTCGAGAGATACCCGTCTCGAAATGTTGCTGGGTTCATTAATGATCATGACAATGCTTTAACTGTCAATATCAAGATTAGGGTACTTTTCTTCTGGTTTTCCACCGGCCTGTGTGACTGAGGACAGCTCCTATATCACTAACCTCTTAGTGCCTCAACTTCCTCATCATTCATAGAAATAGGGGAGCGGGTGTTTGTGCAGCTTTTAGTAAAAAGCTTTCATTTTTATCTGTTTGAAGTGTTAGTTCAATAGTTCATATATCCAAACAAATAATTAGAATTCTAAAAATATCTTTAGTGAATCATGTGATATTTGTTTTCTTCTGTTCTACCCTGTGTTAAAAATCAGAATAGGCATTAAGTCTTGTGTTTGCATAACAGCATAGGCAAATGTTCACACCTTTGGGGAAATAGTACCTTGCCTAATAGAGAGTTCTTAACAGCAAAAAAGTTAGATCCAAAAATTATTCAGTATATCTTCTAAGAAACTTTTTTTCTCTAATAATTCCTTCTTAAAGGTAACAAATATTTGGAGCACATCTCCATTTTTGTGGGTTAACCCCAACAAGAAGCTCAGCCCCATGCAGCCACTCGCTCACTCCTCCCCAGTGAGATGGCAAAAGAGAATAGGAAGGGTGAAAGTGAGAAAACTTGTGGGTTGAGATTAAGACAGTTTAATAGATAAAGCAAAACTGTGTGCACAAGCAAAGCAAAATAAGGAATTCATTCACTGCTTCCCATTGACAGGCAGTTGTTTAGCCATTTCCAGGAAAGCAGCGCTCCATCATGGGTAACAGTTACTTGGAAAGACAAACACTACCACTCTGAACCTTCCCCCTTCCTCCTTCTTCCCCAACTTTTCCTGCTGATCATGATATCATATGGTATGGAATATCCTTTTGGTCAGTTGGGGTCAGCTGTGTCCCCTCCCAACTTCTTGCGCACCCCCAGCCTGCTCTCACAGGGCAGCACAAAAAACAGAGAACTTGACACTGTGCAAGCATTGTTCAGCAACAGCTTAAACACTGATGTGTTATCAACACTGTTTTGGTCCCAAATTGAAACCACAGCACCATGTGGGCTGCTACAAAGAAAATTAACTCCATCCCAGCCAGACCTGGTACATCTTTTCGCACCGATAATTGTCAGGACAGTAAATTGCTCAATTTACAAGGACAAAGAAGGGCTGATTACCAAGAGTTGCTCAGATTGGAAAAGATGGAGATAAACAGAATCCGTAAGTTGGCCATTTTATTGTAATAGGTATGGTCAGGATGTTGCCCAACTAGCTTAAGCCCTAAATGGGTGCCTAAGCATCAGTAGTGAAGGAAGCAGTCCTCCTTAGTTGAGAAAATAAAGTGCTTCTGAAGTCCCCAATAGGAAAAACTTGTCCACTTACTGCAGAGGCAGATGCTAGAAGATCCCTCTGGAGTTCTTCTATAGGACCTTCCTCTTTCCACTGACCAGATATAGACGTTAGGCGCTTACTTCAGGAAGCACTAAAGCATCTAACAGATAAGTACCAGGCAGGTGCTGGACTGAATCTCACTCTGTGTCTTAAGCCTCCACAAAACATCATTCCCATAGAGGACAGAAGAAAAGGCTTCCTTACTAGGTGTAATTTCAATGACTCAGGTAGCCTGAGAGTTGCAAAATTTGCAGTAAGACTCCTAACATGGCAGTCCATAATTTCCTCAATTACACTTTCCCAGAGAGCTGTGCATTTAGTATTTAATGCTATGGCTTTACAGTTTTGAGCTCAGCCTGGCAAGGTAAAGGCAGAAGCCTGCTATTTCACCTCCCCAACCTTATTTAGCAATACATTACTCCAGCTTCCTGAGCAGACATGAAGCCAGTCATTCTCTTGCAAACACTTGTAAATAACATTCTTCAAAAAAACTCTCAGGATGCTAGCACAGGGAGGCTGGCTATTCTGCCAATTTTTGCTTCCTCTTTTGTCTCCCACCCAGAGCAGGAGTTGTATCTTTTTATCCTCTCTTCCTTTCATTAGGTGCTCAGTGAATTTTAAAGCTGTGGGACACTCTGATGCCTGATAATCCCTCTCCTTTTACCAAACACAGAAGGCTCAGAAGGCATCTAACATCTGCCCTGCAAGAGACCTCAGCAGTACAGGAGTCTGGGGGACATGAAAAGGCTTCCTGTGGATAAGCAAAGATGATCACACAACTTCACTTGGTTCTGTAGCTCGATTCAAACATGCGAGCTGGAAGGTCTTTACCTTAAGGGGAACCATTAAAACAACTGCTGAAGACTCTTGTGGAAGAGGGAAAGGGACTCACGTGTCCAGCAGCTCCGAGCTGTGCCCTGTAGAAAAGCTATGCCTGCCATTTGATTTCTTATGACCCTTCCATGACTAGTTTCCCACACCCAAGAGATGCTTAGGAAGATAGGGTATTTGCCAGCTTGGCAGTAAACAAGAGTTGCTCTTGGCAAGAAACCTCTCTCCTCTAGTTCTTATGACTTGCCTATGACTGCTGTGAGTTACGTCTGAAACTTCTTCCTGATGACCTTGTTACACAAATATTTTTCTTTATTAAAGAGAACATTTTCCTTGCATGGGTTTAGCAGTTGACTTGGGCCTACGAGAAGGGATTTCTTGTGCCATGAATATGAGATGACCAATACAGTTCTAAGGACAATTTTAAATTATATTAATATTTTTTCTCTATGGGGTTCAATGTTTTCCTCCTCCTAACAAACACATGGTGTGCCTAGTAGTCTAAATGAAAAAAACTAACCAAACCGATTTTTTTTTGCACTGCCCAACTCTAGTACTTTGAGGTAAATACTTTTTTTCTGGCATATTCAGTGTTAGTTTGCCATTGAAAAATTGTGTCTAAGCTTTTGACTCTACACAAGATAATCCCCAGGGGTCATAGTCATGGCTGCTTTATCTTATTTAACTATGGTAGAAAGTTTGGAGGAGAGGAAAGCAAAGAAAGGATGGAAACAAAAAACAATTTAATGCAATAAATTATTGCCACATGTCCTGAAATATGTGGAAAACAAAATCCCTACTCTTCTTACCATGCCTGTCTGCAGCAGAATTTTTATACTAGGAGTAGACTAGAGGTGGGCTGGTACAAAGAGTCACCCAGGCTCCAGGATTTTTTTAAAGCTTTCAGCAAGAAAAGAAAATCTTTATCTTTGAAACAAAAGCACTCATTTGGAAAACTGGCTTTCAATTTTTTTTTTTTTTTACAAACCTTATTTTTTAATTCTTCTTTTCCGCCCTGAACACATAGGACAACATATCTGAAACACATGTACTCAACTGTCTGCATTTTACCTGTTCAAAACATCACACCTGAGAAAAGCAAATATGGAAAAGTGCATCGGGAATTATTGTACTCCAGTGCAGTATACAGAAGGGCAGGCTACTGTACTCTATTTTACTGAAATAGAAGGTGATATTTTTTAAAATATTTAATGGAAAAAGATGTTCCATTCTGAGCCTTTTTATACTTTAAAACATCACAGGACTTCCTTACATTTTTAGCATTTGCTGTTGCAGAGGTCAAAGATGAAAACATTCCCTCTCTTTCCTGGAGAATATTTTTTTCTGAGGGATGGTAGGCTTAGCTAGCATGGGAACTCGTGCTTTATGCAGCTATGGGACAATATCATCTGCTTTGCCCCAGCTCGTCACAGTGCAATGGGCAGCTCTGGTGCTTTCTTAGGAAAGGAGTACCAGTTCTTCTGACAGGTAGAATTTAAAGCTCGATAAAATCCATCATATGACCTCTCACACATGCTAGCGAATGTGGTATTCTAGAAAATCAGTCTTAAATCACCTTGTCTTTAAGGCCATGTATCCTCAGTGCTGAGGGCATGAGAGAAGGCTGCCCGGCCGACATTCCTGTTGTCACTGGAATGCACCATGGGGTGAGTGTGGGGTAAGGATTTAAATACTTACTCCTCAGAAATGGGCCTCTCAAGGTTCCCTGAGCTACTTAAAATAAGAAATTTAAATTCTCAGCATTTGGAAAAACAAGCAGAAGACACTCTAAAAATAAATAGCTTGTCCGGTTGGGTTTTTTTTCCTACTTTCATAAGTTATGTTAACAGTACTTATTAAATAATACCCAAGTAAAGCATTTCTTTTCCCTTTAAACCAAAAGAAAGAGATGATCTCTAAAGTTAAAAAATCAGAGGGGACAAAGATGTCTTCCTAATAGATCTGATATCTCATAGGTTCACTCTGCTTTATAATTCAGACAGGGCAAGTGATTTTGCTGGAGTTTTATGGATGTTCAGGTCCTCAGGGCAGGCTTGGGACAGGTGGCTCTGTGCATGCTTGTTTACACAACTCTCCCAGGGCAACATAGCCTGACTTGCCAACCTCTGGGCTTGCACCCTTCTCTGACGCTGGGCCAGATTGTCAGTGTTAGCCTAGTAATTCCTGGAAGTCTGCTCTCTCCTTGAGCTGGAACACAAATATACCTCAGGTGTGATTCAATACAGGGCTTATCCCAAAGCTCCAGAGGTGGCAAGTAAAGGTGCCTTTGACCACTTCCTGCACCTCCCTGTGAAGCAGAAGTGAAACACTACCATTCAAAAGAGAGGAGCACATTTCTTCTACATAAATGATGCCACAAGGTGCAAAGGTATGACAGACGAGGTCCCAGGTATACTAACTGCAGCAAACTACTTCTCCATAATTTTTCCTGCATCTACTTCTAAAGAGTTGGACATGAATGCAGGAAATCAGAATGTTACCAGCAAACCTAAGGGACTATAGAAATAAAATTTACAAAAAGCCGAATTTAATGTAAAATCAACTAAAGGAAGCTTAAAATTAACCTATTAAATCTCATGAGAGCCTGCCTTGGTCACTGTAGAGCCAAAATAATCAAGTACCTCTCATCTCCCCTCATCAAAAAGCAGCTCAGAAATCCCTCTTTCCAAGCTCATCCAGCATATTTTCTCTTTCTCTTTTCTTCTTCTCAGCCCTCTGCCAGCTGCCTCCAAAGCTCTGTGGAAGCACAAGCTCTTGTGCAGCCTTGGAGCAGGGGCAGGAACTGTCAGCCACCAGGTCCCACAGCAGCAATGGGTTTCCACAGGTCATTTGCCATGCAGAATCGATGTCGGTGCAGGTCATTGCTTTGTGGGACATGCAAAGTAAATCAAAATCATGCAGTTCTCTAGGAGAATGCTGTAATAAGCTACACACTGCATTTATTTCGGCAAGTGTCTGCAAAGGGGTAGTCACTAAGGCACTGCTGGCCTACCATGAAATCATGGTGGAAGTACAAAGATACACAAGACACTACACAGACATTCAGCATATATAAATAATTTTAAATTAATTTTCAACCAAGAACTCTGGTTTGAAAAAACCTTTAACACTGTAAACTGAGTCTAACTCCATGTAAACTGATAAATGTTTCTGTTTTCAAAGGTATGAGGTAAACTTGTTCCTCCCCATAATAAAATAGAAGTCTAATGCGAAGAGTGGAGCAATAGCTTCTTATGCAGCTGCTCTGTTAACTTTGATCACAAGCCAGTGGTAGAATCCTCATTAACATCAAAACCAGCCCAGGGTTCTCTGGGCCAAGCTTTCCTAGTGCCAGGATTTTATTCTTAATATTTTAAACTTTGAAAGTTCATTTCATTTGAAGGAACGGGTGGAAGCTCATGTATTTACCGACATTTTTACCCACCTGTGATAACACCAGTGGGTTAGAGAATGGGTAGAACATAAACATATATATTAGCAAATTTTTAATAGATGTTTCTGAAGCTTCACAAACCAAATGCATAGATTCCTATGTGTATAATACTACTAAGATAAGAAACCCTCATCAGTCTAACTGCAGAAAATAGTCCTATTTCAAGCAAAGAATTCTGTAAAGAAAATTGGAATGCAAAAAAAAAAAAAAATCAGAACTGCAATCCTCCTAAATTGAAGAATAAATACATGCTCAGAGGGGATTTGGGATTACACAAGGCTCATTCTAATTCAGCCGTACATAAGATGCTGACAGTAGCTCCTTAGAAGGAGATAGCAGACTAAATCCAGTTAACTTTAGAAAATGATCTTGATTCTGCCCTGGCGCAGCACACAGAGTGTATTCAGGGACAGCTGCTCTTGAGGAGACTAGAGGGAGAGAAAGCAATGGCAGAAACACCTCCACTGGGGTAAAGCAGCTTGATGTCTCCTCAGAGGCTGTTTAAGAGATGGATTGCTTCAGAGCATCAGCATCTTGGCTCTCCCTCGCCACTCATGCCCGTTTCCCACCTGCCTGTGCCAAAATGCTATTCAGCTTGATGCCTGTGGAACAGTGGCTGAGGGAAGATTCATAACGTCATGACAGATTTTCTGTCACCAGCACACAGCTTGACTGTTGCTGTCGAAAAAAGAAAAAATATAAACCCAAGAGTGCTGAGGATGCCTGAGTCCAGTTTACACTGTGATTTTCAGCTGCTAGGAGTTTGGAGCCTTTACATCTTCCCTGATAAGAGTTTGGGCTGTTTCCTTATTGCAAATTTGACAATTATGTATTTATACAACGATGCATTAAATCAGGAGTCTGTGGAAAACTACAGAAATGGAGAAATGTGTGAAAGGTCAGAATGGGTCTGAGATCAAAATATAAGCTGAAATAAGGCACGTTGATAGATGGTGTCATTTTAAAGGTGCCAAGGTGGCCTTGCAAATCCTCTGAACTTTATTCATCGTGGAGTATAATAAAAACTTAAAATATTCAACATGCAAAAACAACAACAAAAAACGTTATCAAAATTAAACACACTGGCTGTGTCTATACTGGCAAACTAAACAGGCCCAGGGTCTAACATGGGCTCAAGCAATCAGCCGTACAGTTAAATTGTTAGCAAGTGTTAACTCCCTGGCAAAGTTTTGGCCAGTGCCAAAGTGCACGTTCTCAGGCAATGACCTATCGCAGGTGCAGAAACTCTCTTTTGGGTATGGGTTTTACAGAGTGGGGCTACGTGGTGCCAGTCAGCCTCAGGGCCAGAGAACTCTCCCAGCCCACTTTATCTGCAAGAATAAGTGCAGTCTGTAGTTCCAAGCCAAAAGGGAAAAAAAATTAGGCTACTTAAATCTGTTAGCAGCAAAATTTCCATCTTACAAAGGTTTATTTTTTAACCGTGTATCATTCCAAATCGGTTTAAAATGTCAGTTAAAACAGGAATAAACGTCTAGTGCTTTTAAGAGAAAAAATGAGAGAATGTATCATGGAAATGAGTCTGCACCCCTAGCAGATAACACTTATAAGATGGAGATCCTCTCACTAGGAAAGTGGGTCAGACATTCATTATGTGAGGCAGAAAGGCAAAGGAGATGTGAATCTTGCCTAGTCACCCTTAATAATTCCATAGCACATACATTTGTCTAGATGGCAACTCTGGCTTTTCTGAAGTAGCTGATTGAGGCCCTGATACTGGCAGATGCTGAGCACCCATTATGGAGCAATGGATATCTTCAGTTCCTGCTGACATCCATGTTGAAAGTGCTTTCCAGCTCAGGGCCTTGTCTAACAGAAAATCTGGAAACCAGCAGTTAACACCCATCAAAACAGATGCCTGTAATATATACCGACTGGCATGGTGGTTCTCAATCCTGTTTGTTAGTTGGACAGACCCCCCATCTTATTTGATTGTAATGTTGATAAGCGTAAACTAGTTCGGTCCAGGATAGTTTCATAAAATACAGTGTTCATAAACATCATGGTAGGAATTATACTTTACAAATACATAAGGCCCTCTTTAACTGAAGAACTTTGCAACACCATATGAAAAGAAAAATGTGAATTTAGTATGAATGTTCATAGGCATCTCTGCCAATTTGGAAACTGCAACTAAATCTATGGAATCAAAGGACTGACCTTAATCAGGCTCAGTTATTTACTGTTCCTGCTATTTTCATCTCTGCAAACCAAAAATAATAAAAAAAGCCACTATGGAAACTGAGACTAAGCCCATTTACCAGAATTAACTGAGACCATTAGGCTTGCTTGCTAGTGGATTGGAGGGCTTTTATTCATCCAGTTACCCTTTCAAGGAATACAATTTCTATTTCTTTGAACACTAGACAACTGCCACTTTTAATTGTCTCAAATATATGAAGGAATTGCTTGCAAAATAGCTGTAGCCAGGATTAGGGACACTGCAGATTGTCTAGTAATTAGATGTATCCATTGTACAAGATGGAATGTGGATGGTAATATTATTCTGAAGGAAGGAATGAAGCTGACAGCCAGAGTAGTGATCTAGTGATCTGTTGGGTGACTTGACAAGAGAAATACACCCTTGAGTTGAATCTTGCATAAAGCAGAAACCAGCTCTACAGTAATGAAACAAAGCTAGAGTAACTCCATTAGGAATCACTGGCAAGCAAACTTTGGCAAGCCATGGATTTCTTACCTACACAGAAATTACATTCCACATCTGAGAACAAAAATGTTAAAAATTTATTCTAGAAAGGACTAAAAGTTTCTGAAAGTTGTAATAGCTTCTGCTGTGGCTATCATGTAAAAGTAATATGATCTCTTTAAAGTAGAATCCAGCAGAAAGCTTATTTTCTTACAGATTTTCAGAAGAACAAAATATATATGAGAAAAAGGAGAGTTTTGGAAAGTCAGATTATTTTAAATCACTAGTTCTTTCTTCTCTTGCACAGTTACAACTTTTGCTCAGTGCTGGTCTAAGTTTGAGGTAGATACTGTCCTTTATTTCAGAAGTTCAAGTACAGTGCACACTGGTAGTTTCCATCTGCCTTTGGATGCCTGCTGAGCTGCAGTATCGGTAGACAGGTAGTTTAAATCAGTCACACAAGAACAGAGGAGGAAAGCAAGTTCAGCAAGGCTGTCCATTAAAAGGCCCAGTCTCCCTTCACATACCGTTTAGCCTGCACTGGCCTTGAGAACATTTCCCTCCTTTACCCTGAAGTCATCCTGAAGTGTAAATATCATTATATTTTTTTAAGTAGCCCCCCAAAATAATCTTCAATCTCAGTCCTTCCTTAAATATGATTGTAGTAAATGTGTTGGCTGTGGCACTGGTGGCCACACCTGGAGTACTGTGTCCAGTTCTGGGCTCTTCATTGCAAGAGACCTGGACATACTAGACACAGTCCGGCAAAGGACCACTAAAATGATTAGGGGACTGGACCACCTCTCCTACCAAGAAAGGCTGAGACAGCTGGGACTGTTCAGCCTGGAGAAGAGAAGGCTCAGGGGGATCTTATCAATGTGTACAAATACCTGAAGGGAGGGTGCAAAGACAGAGCCAGGCTCTTTTCAGTGGCGCTCAGTAACAGGACCAGAGGCAGTGGGCACAAGCTGAAACACAGGAGGTTCCCTCTGAGCATCAGGAAACACTTTTTTACTGTGAGGGTGACCGAGCACTAGAACAGGTTGCCCAGAGAGACTGTGGAGTCTCCACTGTTGGAGATATTCAAAACCCATCTGGACATGATCCTAGGCAGCCTGCTCTAGGTGGCTCTCCTTGAGCAGAGGCGATGGACAAGATGACCTCCAGAACTCTGTCCCTTCCAACCTCAACCATTCTGTGATTCTCTGTTTCTGTGATTCTGTGTTCAACTTGGCAAAGACTCACTCAGATCTTCAATGTTTGCAAAACATTTCTGGATATATTTGTGGGTATCTTAGGAGAACATCCCTTTTGTCAGGAGGTTTCAAGCAGGTTACTTTTTCCACTACCAATCCACTTCTGAACATTTTCTAAAAGAAGAAAGAATCAGTATAAAAATTACATCAAAGATCACATTGCAAATAGCAATCTATGATGGAAGATGTATTGACATGTGGATTTTTGATTCTACAAGGCTTTGCTTTCAAATTCGTCATGGGGTCCAAAAGGAAAATGTAGAGTTTGAAAGCTTGTCTGCCAAATATATACTCAATTCAACTTCTGTGGAAAATACAGCAGAAGAATGGTTTTACAAAGGGACTGCTAGTCCGACTGTCCCTTATGAACAGAAAAGGTTAGCAGATTTTAGACCTATTGTATTTTAAATCGTTAAATATACAGGATAGGGAATAGAGTGTAACACTGCAGATTTGCTAAAACCTTTTTAGGTACTTGCTTTACTGAGCACATCCCACTATGACTTTATCTTAGCATTCATACTTCAGTAAGGATGATCTACCTTCACAGTGGCATGTGGGATGCAATTTAATAACCTTATATAATGATCTTACATAAACTCCAAAATCTTGGCCAAGACATCCCATTAACAAAGAGATGATTATACTCTTAAGCACTAGATCACTTAGGTTCAATTCTGCTTTTACTCAAGCTGAGGAGTAGCACAACGTAAGTAAGACTATCAGGACAGAGCTAAATGTCTTAACTGACTAGACCTTAATAGCCCGAGATGCTCCAGATATCTTAAACCTTAATTTCCACCAATCTCCTTTTGGTTTATAGTCGAATCTGTAATGACTTTGACCAATTACACTGATTCCAGCACAGTATTAAGAAAGCACTGCAATTGAAAAGCAGTAAGAAATTCAGCCTGCTCTCTCCCACCTTGAAAGTATGGCAGAAACATACAATCTCAGGTGGACTGAGAAGTTCCTTATTTTTCATGGGGCTGTTCACAACTCTGAACAATGATGAGCTGGCCTTATCATAAGCCTTTGAACAAAAGAATTCACAGACTTCAGTCTGGGTTTTCACAAGGAAGAAAGGTAGGACCCTGGTCATCCATAGTGTTTTAAGTGTATAGCCTTCTAAACTTAAATATCTCACAGAGTTAAAAGCTATTCCTTCACACAGAAAAGTCTAAATAGCACTGCAAGAGCAGCGCTATGGAACAAAGACAGGAGAATTGTCAACAATTCCTTTAGTCACCCTGGATTGCTGCTACAGCGTAGGTGTCAGAAATATGGCAGTGAACAGGCCAAGGTACTTGTGTGTAGGCACAGGGGGTTTTGACCACATCTCTTTATTCCTGTGTCCACACGTTCCACAGCCATACCACCAATGCCACTCTTCCAGAAGTCTCAAGACTGGTTTAGGAAAGTGAGGATACTTCAAAATAACCCAAAAAACAAATGCAGGTTTTGCTGTGTTTTAAGATTTTGATGCGCTTTAGGATTTTGGTGCTGTAAGGCATTGCTCCTCAAGCTTCTCTCCACAGTTCTTGCTATAAACGTGATTCTGACTGAAAGGTGGGGCTGCTAACTGTTTGCAGGACTCTGAGAGATGAGGTTCTAATAAACTCCAGGTATCATGAAGTTAAGAGTTATAGCTGCTGGATTTCCTGATGAACTATTTTCATATAAGACAATTTCTTTTCTTGTAATCAGAAAGCTTACTGGGAAAAATATCTACTATGACAGAATGTAATTTTTCTAAAGAGCTTTTTAAAGTTAAGCACAATATTTCATTTAAATCTATTATTTGATTATATTAACCAGAATTACTTACAAAAGACTAGTTAAAATAATGGTTGCTAACAATGAATGAAACCAAGATAACAGATTATTTAATTTTAAAATTTAATAATAATTATTTTTAAAACCGTCAGAACAAATTATGACATTTCATTAATTTTAAACCTTTCCACAAACACTATTTTGTGGAAAATCCAATTCAGAAGTAAATTATCTTCAACTGTCAAATCTGTGTGGAACACAAACTCAGTTCCAGTCAGCTGCATTCTCTGTCAAACCCCGGTGGAAGGGCCTGTGAAACAGGTTCTGCACCCATCCTGGGTAGCAAAAATCAGACCAGAAAATTTCCACCTTGAGCTCCCCCTTGGCCCACAGGATTTATGGTACACAGAAAGGTGCATATGGGAGCCAGAAGTCTGCCTGCATTTACTATTACTGGATCCTGAGCAGACACTAAGCTTTTCAGTTGAAAGCACATTCACAGCGCACACAAGTGCCCAACCGTCTGTTACAGACTGTTTCTCAGCTGTACGCTCTTCAAACAAAGAGATGGAAAAAAGGGAAAAAATCTGAAGTACACCACACTACAACATAGCAAAGTGAATTGAGGGGAAAAAATACCACCAAGGAAAACTGGAAAGGAAGAAATTGAATGTTTTCTACCACTGGAAGAGACAAAGCATCTGTTTTTATCATTTGGTTTGTTTTTATTTTACTTTTTGTGACCTATGCGAAAAAGAAAAAAAGGCCTGTTATCACTGTGGCTTTTATGGTCACAGGTCAAAATGATGAGACCACAGTGAAAGCTGAACAAGGAGCTGGGGGGTTTGTGACTCCACATTCCTTCCCCCATCTGAAGCTTTGAAATATTGGAGGGTTTTTAGCTGTAATACAAAATCTCCAGGATACTAACCTTGCAAATACTTGCATTATTAAAAAAGCAAAACAAAACAAAACATTTGTTTGGGGTTTTTTCCTACATGAGGTAAGGCTTGCAGAATCAGACCTCAAGTTTCTAAGTTCTCCTTGCAAACACATTCTTTTTTTGCTCTAAAACAGCTGAGTCCAAGCTGGAGTCTATGCTTGTTTGGTTTTTTTTCTTTTAAAACAATTTGGATTATATATGTCTCTTGCACCATCTTTTCACCTAAGGCAAATGTAACTTTGGCACTCAGGAAACTTAGCACCACAGGTACCTGGACTTTTTGAAAGGAGTTTATAGTTTCAGTAGACACTGCCAAGTAGGCTGATTATAGCCTTATGGTAATTGTTGGCTTTTCCCCAGCTGACTGCTTTCCTGTGTCAGTCTACTAAACACAATCTCCATCATTTAGATTTAAGCACAAGAATATTCATTTTTTACTGAGAAGGATGTAGCTATTTTTCACTAGAATTCTAACTTGCTTTCAGTATAAAATTTTACATCCTACGTTTCTTTACTGAATTCAGTGAAGGTAAATCTTATCTCATTGAAGAACTTGGATGGACACTAATTAAAAAAAAAATCCTTCACATTTTTTTAATCTGTTTCTTCTTTGGAACAAAAATTATCTAGTTCTGCTGACTGAGTTTAGATGAGATTCTGGGCAATTTATGTAAATGACTCCAAAGGCTTTTGACCACTGTTCCCCTCCAAAGTTTCTCACAGACAACCAGTGCAGACATATGGAAATACTAAGTGTGCAATTTTTACCATTTCACAACTTTCTGTGGATGAACTGCACATCACTTATGCTGGCCTTGCAGACCTCCAGGGGTCCACACAACCCTTCACTCTAGAATTCATTTAGTGCCATTAATTTGGCTGAAGTTTGCTCTGCATGTCTATGCTTTGCATATACTGGTATTAGTACAACAGTCTAAGTGCTTTAGTCTCTCTAGCTATTCTTAAAAGGAGATAAATTCTCAGAGGTCAGAGATAAGAGATGACAACGCGTGGCTTTGGTGGCTGATGCATCCCCTTTCTCTCTAATACAGCCAGGGGCATGAAGGATATAATGCAAGTTTCTCTGAGCCTATGAAAATATCTAGTGCAAGGCATCACTTCTTCATAAAAATCATGAGTCTAGCTCTAGTTTTTCTCGGAACAGCTATTCTGGATGTTATTCATTTATTGTAGCAAAAAGTGTACTCTATTCCTAACTTTGATAGAAGCATTTTTTTAATCCTCTGCTTGTCTGAAAAAAACCCCAGGATAATATTGTTCATGCAAAATTTCATTCTCTTGGATGCCTATTTTTGTGCCATTAAAAGGGAGACAGAATATAGCATTACTGACTAGACTCTGTCTAAGCGATTTTGAGATTAACATAGCTGCATTGTTCTTTATGAATGGATCATTATAATATTGCAGTTATTTTTCATTATTGTTGCTTTGACCAATATAGCAAAATCATCATGCTCCTCTGTTCATAAACAAACACAGCACTGCCTAGTTTTCACTGCTGTCAGGCTTAAATCTTCCAGCTGTCAGAAAAACACGGTGACAGAAAATAATTTTTTCTTTGGTTTCATAAAAGGCATCAAAGAGTGCCAGTATAGTTGTCTGTTGCGTTGCCATACAGCATATGGGGATCACATCCATCTCTGACTTCTACCAGAGCCTGCCTCAGCACGTAGGAGTCACTTGTGAACAGAGCTGTGCAGACAGTTGATTTACCAACGACTGACTGTATTGAAGACAGTCTAATCAGATTGAGCCACAATCAAAAATGAGAGAAGATACTGGCATGCACTTTTTCTGCATCCTAATTAAAACCAGGAGAAATAAGCTTCTGCTCATATAATATGTTTTATGCCAGACCGTTATAATAAAAGTAAAGGAATCAAAGAGCTTGGAGACAGGCAGGGGCACAACCACTTTCTGTTGAAGAGTGAAGGCATTTACCCAGCTGGTGAAAGATCTAGGGTTGGTGCCCATCTTTGTCTCAGAGTTTTCAAAACCACCTTTCCCTCACTTCAGGAAAATGCCCTAATCATATGTTCTTGTTCTCAAGCTGTCCCCTCAAAGTTGTATAAAATACTGTACTTCATATAAAATTCATTACACGATGATTTGCCATTACGTTCAGAGTCTCTTGTTTCTGTCTTGTGTAATGAGCGTTTTATTGTATTCAAAGTGGAATAGCTTCAGCAGAACAGCCTGAAAGACATCTACCCCACCACAGTCCCACAGGAAGGGTGCTTTAAATCCTGAATGAGTGCACTAACCTGCTTGTTTAAAGGAGGGCTTTTCCTCCTCCAAACAACCCTGAAAAAATATTTCCTAACTGAATCTTTTTGGTAAATTCAACCTGTGTTTGTGAACTTTTTAGGTGAATGGCCATTTTATATCATCTACCAGCAGAATTTTAAATTCATAATTAAATCTTGATCCCTTGTGCTTTTTGGGGGGGAGGGAGTTGGTTTTTTTAAGAAAGCGTCCACTTAATCCACTTGTATTAAATCACCATTATTTAAGATATGTCAGTCCTGCCTGTAGCTCGCTTGCACTGGAAGCTGGGCTCAAGCATCAAAAAAAACCTTCTTGGCTTTTGGACCTATGACCTAAAAATATTTTGTCTCTTGATCTGGTGATAATAAAAATTCCTAGGAGTAGGATAGGCTGAAGAGTGGTGCCAGTGAGATACACTCTTTCAAAGGGTAGATCAGTGAAAGAAACATGTCAGAACACCTGTTATCTGGAAGGATCTTAACTGAATATTGATTTTCATCTGAAAACCAAATTCTGCCTTTAGATTATGTATGTACAACTGACTTCATGTGGCCTTTGGGCTGGCATAAAGAAAGTTTTTATGTTACAGTGGCGACTAGCGAGCTCCTGGCCCTACTGTGTGACATACACAGGTTCAGCCTAAAATGTTGCCCTGCAGGGCCTATCATCTACAAACCAGACAAGAAGTAGGAACTGAGCATAGATCTCCTGAATGGCAACCCAATAGCCTACCAACTACTCCACAGTGTCCCACTTTAATTTCTACTCATCTTCATGGCAGCACAAAAAAACACCACTAAGGCAAGAGGCTTTAATCATCACATTGTCTTCAATGCCAGACATAATTGCAAAAGACTGTGATGTGATACTGCATATGATGCACATACCTCAGAAAATACCTGAGTAAATAGTAACTGGTGTTAGCCATGCATGGGCAGAATATTAATCTTAGCACCTGTCACACTGGCATTGTTTTCTTGCCATAATGGTAATGGTATTTTCACTGATTCACCAAATTTAGGCTACTGGTACATCACAATCTGACCCTGGGAAGCAATTAAAGCCTATTTGTTTACTGGATAGACAGAGAATGAAAGATCAGGTCCAAGCTCTAAATAATTTTCAGTTTCTTAATGGCAGTAGAAAGTAAATGCAGCAGTAGGGATGCTAAACAACTTTAAAAGAAGGCTAAAACCACCAGCTGGAAACACCTGGAGGAAGAGTCAGTGAGATTTTTGCTCTCAAATTAGTCCAGCTCTCTTGATGATTTTATCCAATTAGCTTGGCTTTTTTACCTTACCATGCACCAGTGGCCTGCAATACCAATGTAATAAAGTAATTACTCAACAGAACAACTATTTCATTGCTGAACATGAATATCAACAGCTGAATAACAGTAGCTAAATAAATAAAGATTAGTTTTCTCAAGTAGTTCCTCCAAAAACACATCAGCTAGGAACCTGGCTAGTTTAACCTTATATGTGGTAATTTGTTCATTTTGTATACTTCTTCAAGTAGTCTCTGGTCATTAACATTTTTACTTAGAAAATTTGTGAAGTTGCAAAATAGAAATGCACTCACTCCAAACAGAAATTACTCATAATAATACTGTTGCAGTAGTTAAAGAAACTATTGTTTTTGTAGAAGTCAGGAACCCAAAATATATTTGAAAGGTACATTGAGGTCAGGCCACTTGACCTTACTGAAGTACTCTCCAGAGCAATAAAATCAGCATAAAAGTGGGCAGAACAAACCTTCCATAGGAACAGAAAACAAACCAGTGCTTGTGCTTTCCACTTAAGTTCTGCCTTTAGACACCCCAAACTCTCTCTGTTTTTAAGGCATTAGTATTTTCATTGTCCTTTTATTGTGGGTAATTTACATCTCTAAATTTTAAAGATATCTGCTGGATGTACTCCAACTAATAAATAATAATGGCACCATATATGTTAATTTAGATCAGATGTCTCTCTCAAACACCTCGCTTTTATTTAATTATGTTTTGATAAGGCATATCAGCAACTTCTGCTTCTTAAAGCCTTAACTAAGTAAGATCATTTTGTTAATCTTTATCCTGTTACTTTTACTCTGTTTAGTTTTACACTATACAGCATAATTCTTCTGACATAATCAGCTAGCTTCCATGATGGAATAATGTACCAAGAACACCAGCTCAAGGTATGCAGAGTGCCTTTGCCGCTGAGCACTGCCTGAATTCCAGAGAAATGTGAACAGATAGGGTATTTTCAACTGAAGAGAGCAACATCGCAAATAGCAATGGAGTGTTGTCATTTTGAGGTAAAAGGTAGCAATCTATTATTGTGATCAGAGTTATTTAAAGGCTGCTTTCAAATTAGCTTTGCAGTCACAAATGTGTAAATATTTAGGGTTTTTTCTAAGTGAACATGAACCAGTTCCTTGAGTGAAAACAGAACACGTCTGAATTGAATGCACTTCTGTATAAAAATGATGGTTTCTTTCACAGGAAAAACATATCAGAAGTAATGTATCCGATGGAACTCCAGCCTTGACAGATGTAGATAAATAAAAGTTGAAATGTAGTGCTAGTGTTTGTCACTGGAAACATAATGCAGAATTTAGGCCAAGATGTATTATAAATTTAGCACAGCTTTAAATACAATACGCAAACTTGAGAAAGTGTTCCAACCAAGTGTAACACTTCTTTCTTTAGAGTCTTACCTGTCTTGCAATGCTGACTAACTTCAGCCATTGAACTCCAGCTACGAATGGTGAGATGAAGGAATTAGGGCCAAGCGTGTACCTCACATTGTCACTCTGGTATAGATACCAGAAAACTGCACAGTACATTCTGGGTCCACCATCTGAGCTCTTTGCCAATATGTAGTCTTGTAGAAAATCAAAATGCATAAGGCCTGTCTGTTACTCCTTTGGTAAAAAAGTGCAATGAAGTCAACATGGCTTTCTTGTCTGTTTTCCTACACTACTTGTATTCCACCTTCATCAGCCCATGTTGGTTTTCCTAAGATTAGCAGAGATTATACATGAGCAAAACAACAGAATTTGACCCCAGACATCAAATTAAATTAGCAGTGTTGATTAACTGCTCTCAGATGAGTCACCTTCTACTTCCAGTAAGACTCTGCATCCAAACCTTGGAACAAGCCTACTGCCCGACAAGTAAATTATCTCAATACAGCTTAGCTGCTGCTCATGTGATGCTGGGCAGAAAATGGGCAGCTTCATTCTCTTTTGTACGGACTTAGGTGAACACCCTGTTACATTCCCAGCCTACACAAGCTGTTTCCTCCTTCCATGGTGTTACTCTTCCATGGAACCAATGGACACTCACTTCTCTGCATCTAGCAGAGAAGACAAATGCTGCTCTACCTACGGACTGCAAAGGAGGGAGGGAGGGAGGGAGAGAGAGAAGCTTTGTGCCTTCCTTGCTTCTTCCTCACCCCAACTCTGTGCTCTGGCCAGATGCAAGGTGACACTAAGCAGTTACATGTGTGGACTTAAAGATTACAAGACAGAAAGTGGATGGATGGTCCCTTTTTTTTCTCCTCCTATATACGGAACTCCCATTGGCTTTCTGGGTGCTCCCTCTATAGACTGATGAGCAACAGATCAGAGGAGACGGAAAGGCTTTTTACCTGCCAACCCCAGAGTTCAGGATGTGTTGTTTCTCCTGCAGCAGTTGATGACACCCTAACACCTTAGCAGCACTGGAGCTGCATTCCTACGCTGTAACAGGGGAAGCAGGACCAAGGGCCTGAACTAAGGTCTTGGCAGGTAAGTGAAGGAGCAACCAGTATCAAACAGCTTTGTTTCAAAGTGTACGTCTTTGTAATGTTTAAGTCTTAATATGTGCTCTGCTTTACCTGGGAGCTTAAACTTCCACTTTTCAGAAGAGTATTTGAGATCACCTATTAAACTTCGCCAAATGCTTGAAAAAGTGTTGATGAAACTCATAAATGCAGAGGGGCTAGAAAGAAAGTTTATTGGTGCTAAAAATGTCTCAAAGCTGGGATTTCTTCTTAGAGCTGAGCAGAAGTTATTCAGATTAGTGGGGGAGGGAGAAGCTTTATGCTACCAACATATTTTTGTATATCACCATTTAGGATCACTGAGAGCATTGTTGTATGGTGAATACTCGATAGTCAAAATATGAACTCTGTTAGGATTGGGAGGGGAGATTTTTTGTTTCATTGCTTGTTTTCTCTCAATTAAACATGTAGGGAACACCTGACAAGGGGAAATCTCCATCTCCTTACTACATTCTACTTCTTAAGCTTAATTATTGGAACTCGGTTTCCTATATGAATACTTATGTCATTCAAAATATGTTTTATTGCAGTAGTTATCAGGAATTGTGTTTTCAGTGGCAATACCATGTTCCAGAACATTCATAGAGAGCACACACAGAGGAAGTCACTACCACTAAAGCAAATCCAATTAAAAAGATATTTACAGAAAAATACGTGATGCTAGTTACCAGCTTGAAAGAAAAAAAAGAAAAAAAAAAATAGACTTACCTAAAGGAAGTCTTTCTTTTCCTTGCTTCTGGTAATGTGAGGGTAATGGATGCCTTTCTGTTGAGAGGCCAGTAAGTTTTACTTCTTGGAATGAAAAGCAAATTTGTGTCAGAGAAGGAAATCATAAGGAGCTGCCACGAGCTGAGTTCTGTACCTGAGCCATCTACTGCCACCGTATCCTGGAGAGAAAAAAGGGAACGTTCATAAAGAATGAACAACCATCCAGAACTGATGGGGCACCAAAGCCTCATCAATGTCCAATTCAGATATTCATATCCCCCCTATCCTTATCGTTACTAATATTCTCAATTTACGAAGTGAAATCACTCCAAAAGTGACCTCTAAGTCTATGTCCGTCTTTCAGTGGATTAACTGTGAGCTTGTAAAAAATTACACATGCTAATAGCAGCTGTTAATTAACATTCATCAGAATTAAGGGAAAAAGTAATCACCAAAAATGTCTCTCCAAACTGTGGGTATAAATTTTAGGCACAAGAGTGAAAAATGACACTTTACATAGGTTTGTATCTTTTAAATGTTTGCATTACTATAGTCATTGTTTTAAATTAACTTTCTCTAGACAAAATAAAGTGTTGTACTACATTGCAGCCTCACTGTTAGGAATGAAGATAGAGGAGACAATGCAGGAAGGCCAACACATACAACCAAAATGGAGAGTATCCAAGTCATAGAAGAATGGTAAGTTGGTCAAACTGTTGTCTAACAAATGTTTTTAATTTGCCTATAACTAGTATCAAGAATTGCCTTGGTTTTTTATGCTTCAGGACTGTCCTTTTAATTACATTTCCTCCAAAAAATTCTATACAAAAGGAAGCAAAATCTGTCCTGACAATGAAATGCCCGCAGAGACATTCATAAGTCAGGCTTACTTACAGTTTCTTATTTGGGGGGAAGAACTGTGGGGAGGAATGGGAGGCGCATGGATGGTTCCATAGACCTGTGGGTATCTATAAGAAGCCTCTGCTACCTGTAGAATGATTTTCTTCTGTTTATCCAGACAAGAAGAAAAACTAACAGGCACAAGTGTACTTCACAATAAGATTTTTAACATGGCTACCTTTCATAAAACAGCTTGGACTATGGTTTCACTGGAATTAACCAAGGAAACACATACCTTGAAAAATGGGCTAACACGTACTGAAAGTCTGAGCTTCTGTGTAAAGCTTGGGCCCATGTTTATTTTGTTGGCAAAAATGCTAACTTATCAGTGGCCCTGAATTCTCTAATCCCATAAAAAGCAAATTAAAACTTAACTCTAGAGGATATGATTGATGGCAAAAGTAATCCAAACAACTCATTGTCTTCATTGCTACTCATGGTCATTTATGAGAGGACAATGTCAGAAATTTCCACAAAATACTGTCGTGAAGAGAGCTTCCCAACAGACAACAAGGGAATACAGGATGCTTGTCAGCTCCATCCACCTCAACAGGCTCTTTTCACTCTCCTCAGACAGAGGACTTCAGAATCATAGAATCATAGAACGATCTAGGTTGGAAGTGACCTTTAAGATACATTAAGTCCAACCATCAACCTAACAATGCCAAAACAACCACTAAACCATGTCCCTAAGTGCCACGCCTACGCGTCTTTTAAATACCTCCGGGGATGGTGACTAAACCACTTCCCTGGGCAGCCTGTTCCAATGCTTGAAAATCCTTTCAGTGAAGAAATTTTTCCTAATATCCAAACTAAACCTTCCCTGGCGCAACTTGAGGCCATTTCCTCTTGTCCTATCACTTGTTTCTTGGGAGAAGAGACCGACCCCCACCTCGCTACAACCTCCTCTCAGGTAGTTGTAGAGAGTGATAAGGTCTCCCCTCAGCCTCCTTTTCTCCAGGCTAAACAACCCCAGTTCCCTCAGCCACTCCTCGTAAGACTTGCCCTCTAGGCCCTTCACCAGCATCATTGCCCTTCTCTGGACATGCTCCAGCACCTCAATGTCTTTGTTGTAGTGAGGGGCCCCAAATGGAACTCAGTATTCAAGGTGTGGCCTCACCAGTGCCGAGTACAGGGGCACGATCACCGCCCTAGTCCTGCTGGCCACACTATTCCTGATACAAGCCAGGATGCTGTTGGCCTTCTTGGCTGCTTGGGCACACTGCTGGCTCATATTCAGCTAGCTGTTGACCAACATCCCCAGGTCCTTTTCTGCCAGGAAGCTTTCCAGCCACTCTTCTCCAAGCCTGTAGCACTGCATGGGGTTTGCTGTGACCCAAGTGCAGGACCCAGCACTTGGCCTTGTTGAACCTCATACCATTGACCTCAGCCCATCAATCCAGCCTGCCCAGATTCCTCTGTAGGGCCATCCTACCCTCAAGCAGGTCACTCCCGCCTAATTTGGTGTCATCTGCAAACTTACTGAGGGTGCACTCGATCCCCTCATCCAGGTCGTTGATAAAGATATTAAACAGAACCAGCCTCAACATCAAGCCCTGGGGAACACCACTTGTGACCAGCCGTCAACTGGATTTAACTCCATTCACCACCACTCTTTGGGCCGGGCCTTCTAGCCAGTTTTTGACTCAGCAAAGAGTACACCCATCCAAGCCATGAGCAGCCGCCTTAAGCCATTTCACCTTCAAATCTGTATGTTTATACTTTTTGGTTCAGATTATAATTATTTTGCTGGATAGAATCATAGAATCATAGAATTGTTTAGGTTGGAAAAGATCTTTAAGATCATCTAGTCCAACCATTGACCCTACCCTACCAGGTCCACCACTAAACCATGTCTCTAAGCACCACATCTACACGACTTTTAAACACATCTAGGGATGGTGACTCAACCACCTCCCTGGGCAGCCTCTTCCAATGTTGGATAACTCCGTGAAAAATTTTTTCCTAATATCTAGCCTAAACCTCCCCTGGCACAACTTGAACCCGTTTCCTCCTGTCCTATCGCTAGTTACTTGGGAGAAGAGATCAGCTCCCATCTCACTACAACCTCCTTTCAGGTAGTTGTAGAGAGCAATAAGGTCTCCCCTTAGCCTTCTCTTCTCCAGACTAAACAATCCTAATTCCTTCAGCCGCTCCTCATAAGACACGTTCTCCAGACCCCTCACCAGCTTTGTTGCCCTTCTCTGGACACGCTCCAGCACCTCCATGTCCCTCCTATACTGTGGCGCCCAAAACTGAACACAGTACTCAAGCTGCGGCCTCACCAGCGCTGAGTACAGGGGCACGATCACTTCCCTACTTCCTGCTGGCCACACTATTCTTGATACAGGCCAAGATGCCGTTGGCCTTCTTGGCTACCTGGGTGCAGTGCTGGCTCATGTTCAGCTGGTTGTCCACCAGGACCCCGAGATCCTTTTCTGCCAGGCAGCTTTCCAGCCACTCCTCCCCAAGCCTCTAGCGCTGCCTGGGGTTGTTGTGACCCAAGTGCAGGACCTGGCACTTGGCCTTGTTAAACCTCATGCAGTTGGCTTGAGCCCATGGATCCAGTCTGTCCAGATCTCTCTGCAGAGCCTTCCAATCTCTCTGCAGAGCCTTCCATAGTTTCAATGTTAAACACTTTCTCATTTATTACATCTTTTGGACTGCCAGAAAACTATCACAAATAGCTTCCTATCACTCAGTCTGCCTTGCATGTAGAGTAGAAGTTGATAAATGAACTTGAAGAGAAATCATAAAGACAAATGTCACTTATTGTGCAATATGATTACACAGAAGCTATTAACAACAGCTAGTGAAGCTCGTGTTGGATCCTATCACAAAGTGGAGGGTGAGCATTCAGAATTAAATTTGAAACCGTATTTAATTGTTGTTAAGTAACTTGGAGTATTACCTTCTCAAGCTATTAATTGGTACATTAATGGATTAGAGATGCAAGTTAGTCTTCTGATCACTTATCCAATGCAGCCACTGGTACAAGCCACAAATAGTTTCCTTCAGAAAATGGGAATAAGGACTTTTTCCCATTTCTTCTCTCTCCAGTTTTGCCAGCAACATCCATCACATCTCGTGCCAATAGATTATCATTCAGGTCAATAGCACCAAACAGAGGGAACCTTAGCAACCCTTAGGTACAAGCACAGAGAAATATGCTAATTTAAAAGCTCTTTGAATCACTATTTTGTTGGGCCTCATTAGTATGCTCTTGACTGCCAAGAGCTTTTTGTTCTTCTTGTCCTTCCTGAACCAAACTGTGTGGAAGGCAGTGATTGGACAAACACCATCAGAAGCAGGCAGGGACATCAGGTGTCATCTAAACCCCTCATGAAAGAGAGTCTATTGCCAGCTTCCTGAAATCACATCTGCTTTAACTGCAAAGGCAGGAATTCAGTGTTGTTGTGGGATTTTGTCTTTGAGTGTGATGGCTAACAACATTAGTAGAAAACTTGTGGAAAGCCAAGTCCATGTCTCATAACATTAAACACGTTTAGTGGCCTATTGAGATAATGAATGCACAAGTGAAGAGTGAACAAAATTCCCCTGTCACTGCTGAAGCCTTGTTGCTTCCGGTTTTCACTCTGGACTAAAGTGCAGTTGAAGGGAGAATTTTTGGACAAGTGTATGAAAACAATGTTACAAAAATAGAAGCATATTTGTAACGATACTTTGCTTTTGCAGCCAAAACCCTACTGCAGATGAAATTTTGTCTTGGGCTCAGAATTTTGACAAGATGATGAAAACACCAGCTGGGAGGAACCTTTTCAGAGAGTTTCTTCGAACAGAGTATAGTGAGGAGAACCTGCTTTTCTGGCTTGCATGTGAAGATCTAAAGAAGGAACAGAACAAGAAAGTTATTGAAGAAAAAGCAAGACTTATATATGAAGATTACATTTCTATACTATCACCAAAAGAGGTAAAGTTGTAAATGTTACATTTGCATTTTATGTTATTCCAAAGCAGAAATGTTATACCCTGGGTTGCCAGATGGGGGTCTGAAAGTCTGCCTGATCTGTCAGATGAAAGTCTCAGTGTAGACATTAAATCAGGAAAGGAAGGGACAGAAAAAGCAGGCACATGTGCTGGGCCGCTTAGCATCACTGGCCACAACGCCTCAAAGCTCACTATAAGACTCAAGAAACTCCAGTAAGAGAAGGCTGAGAAATAGGTATGCTTCTTTAGTAATGCTACATGCCTGCCAGAGAGAGGACGTAAGTAATACAAATGGATTTCTGGAGAAAAGGCACCAAAATTAAGGAATTTAAATCAGAATCATTATAGATTTATCTGCTGCAACAGCTGTCTGGGAGAAAATCCAAATTTGCTCTGGTTCTTCCTATGTGAGAGTTCAGGAATGGAGAACACATATTTTCTGTAATGAAAGGTAGGATAATATTTAGGAAATTATATAAGATTTTCTTCAACCCTTAAACTGAAATAGACAAATTCTGAAATGATCTTCACCTGGAGCAAAGAAAAAGCATCCCCTATCAAACCATGTTTTGCAATAGAGAGATATATAAATATATAAGCATAATAGAAGAGTCTTTCTTAGGCCACATCATGTACCTTTAACTTCTTTGCCTTGTCTCTGTGCATTGTATCTGACTTTCTACTCAATAGTGTCATGCTAATTTATGCTCACTGTGGACCTTGCTTTCTACATTTAACTTCTGCACTGCATTCAGTAATAATTTGCAACTTCATTCATATGAATGAAGCCAACAGCAATTCATAGCTCCATTATCTTCTCTTGTGCCATAGTGTATACTTTTGCTTTGGAGTGATATAACTGCCAGTACAGCAAGCTAATAATGAGTTTTCCTTAGAGCATATCTTTAGTACATATACATGTACTGAATGCTCAGTTGTCTTTTTAAGCTAAGATCAAACAGCAGTTAAAATTCAAATACTAAGTGTTGTTTGACTTAGGGTTTAACAAAACTACTCACAAACTTGATGCACTGGACATGTGTGGAGGTCATCAATCCAGTTGCTCCTGCCCCTACTGGAAATCTTAGGAGGCAAAGAAGAACTGTCTGCAATGCTTTAGATCAGCACGGGAGCTGAAAAGTTTTTGTTCATCCAGGCATCCCATTCCAGATGTTATCTTTTGGCATAAGAGCTGAAATATTTAGCATCACTTGTTCAGTGATGAAGTTACTGAGCAGAAGGTCTTAGTATTCTAAACAGATACCTTGCATTCATCTGTTTAGCAAGGAAATACCTTTAGTAATTCCAACTAGTTTTGCCATCTGGCTTTAGTGAGTCACTGAAAAACTACAATGTAAATCAATAGTTACATAATTCCATTTTTTCATTCTATAAGTTCAATTAACTTTTGCTATATTCAATGGCAAAAAAACCCTACCATCCTGCCAAATTTGAGCTTTTTATCCCAGTTATTATGTTTGATAATGAAGAACCAGTTAGCTAGCTGCACAAACCATTTTTGCTAAGATACATACACGTGCATGTGTGTCAGGGGGAGAATTGCTTAAATCTTAGTGTGTCATTTCTGTGCTACAGAAATGCAATGGTCTAGGACTGAAATCTATTCAAATAAATTCCAAAGACACGTGGCTGCAACACTGCTTCTCAAAACTACCATAATACTACACCCCTGAAGTGTCTAAAAGCAGGTAGTCACTGGCCAAGCATCCCCACCAGTCTGTTCATTCCTGCTACGCGGTCTAGTCTGCTTGCACAGCTACATTAGTTAGACAATGAATTAAATCAGAAAAATGCCTAGGTTGAAAAACAATCACTTTCAGATGGATCAATTCCTTAACTCAGCTAGCTGTGGGGCTGCCCAGACAGCCCCGCCAGCACAAGGGAAGGGAAGAGCCAGGATGGGAAAGGGGGGAGGCTGTTCATGGCAGCTGATGCAGCACTGCTGCCCATCCGTAAGGGAGGTGTACAGCAGGGATGCCTGCTGTGCCCCAGCGTGCTGCGCGCAGGCGTAGCCATGAGCACTTAAATGGAGAGTGTAGATGTATTGTAGATGATGTGTAGATGAGTGTAGATGGATGTACAGAGAGGGGTGGGTTAAGCAGGCAGGCAGTGGGTTCTGCAGAGATAGCGTACTTGAGTAATAGGTACGGTTTGCTAGTGTGAACAGGCAACAGCTTACTCACAGTTAGGCTGCATCATAGTTGTGCCTTGTGACCGATAACCAAGTAACTGAATCTTGGAAGAGAAAGAGCTGTGGCAGTAATATACTCCAATATGCCAACAAACCAACAATGCCAGATTCCTATTCTATTCTATTCTATTCTATTCTATTCT
>VFFE01007510.1:506204-630571 GCA_008921705.1 Burhinus oedicnemus
AAAGAAGAAGAAAAAAAAAGCACAATCCACTTAAAGGGATCCGTATCTGGGTGACACAATCTATGCGCTGATATTGTTTAATTGTTAAAAGAACAAAGATTTTCAATGTACATTTCAGATGTCAGATACTGTAATTCATTTATTAAAGACTGGCTATCCAGTTCTAACACTGTTGTATAATGTTATGTACTTCAGCAAAAAAAAAAAATCAAAAACAAAAACAAAAAAACAAAAAGCTTGATAATTTAGTTTTTTTAATAAAGAAATTTAATAAAAGATTGCCTACATGTAGCATTTTAGAGCATTTTAGAACATTTTGATGAATTGCATCTGTCCTGTAAGATTTTTTTTTTGAAAGCTAAATCCAGTAAAAAATGTTTTTAAACAAAGTAACATTTTACAAGGTGGCAGGTTTAAAGAAGTCTTATCTTAGCTTCTATCCTCATTGATTTTGAGTAACTCCTTGAAAACAAGGGGTTTGGAGAGTAATATTAAACCAAACTTCAAGGGCTCCTAAACCTACAGTCCTTACCCAAGCAAAATGCCTACGGAAACACAACAGGTGTCTTTCCTGGGTAAAGAATCCTGTACTGAGCCCTTAATCAGAGCTAAGGCAGCACAGTATTCCCATCACTTGGCTGCCATGGTGTTTTTAATAGGTGTTTGCTTGGCCTTTTTATCACAAAATGTCCAATTTTAGGATGCATTTTGATGTTTAAAGATACAGTGACTCAGAACTTAAAAAAAACCATCTTCATACCTACCATATACAAGCAAAATGAACGTTAGCATCCCTCACAAACTGCTAAAGATATACCAAGAAATGGCTTTGAATACTTGTTAAATATATATATATGTATGTATGTATATATATATTTAATACTGACAACTCTGGTCTTATACTAAGACTTAAGAGGCAAGGTTCTTCTCACTTACACAGGACTAAACATGGCATAAGCTCGTTGCTTTTGATGGGACTGGAAGGTCTGGCAGTTGTGTCCTTGAGCGGAATCTAGCCCCAAAACACCTGGCTCCAACCACCAGGTTACTCCTTGCAGGCAGCCTCTGGTACCAGCTCTTGCTTGCAGCTGCTGCTGCCAAGGCGGGTCTGCTGCTATACAGTAACTGGTGGAATGCAGGTGTTAGTTTATTTTCTGGGGCTTATATTTTTTCCTTTGTTTTACTACCTCTCATTTTTTTAATTTATTGAACATGCTTCAAATAGCAAGTCTGGGGAATTTTTTAATCATTGTTTTTACTTGAAACCTGTGTGCTTTTTTTGGATATATATACGAACAACTTAATGAACTGTTTCTTAAACTCATTTGGTTTTGTAATTTATATAGAATTCAGGAGATGATTAAAAGGGCTATTCTCTATTCCCTATGCAAATATTTTAACTGTTGTAGTGTTTGACAAAATGGGATCTAAAAACAAAAATCTGCAAAGTGGAAAACAAATCTGTTTACAGTGGCGTTGCTGACTATCCTACCATATTCAGCACTTTTAAATATTGTTATTTATGAAAATGTAGTTTAAAATGCAAGACAAAATATTTATAAACATTTCTTTTAATAAATACCTGTTTTGTCTGAAAGTGTTACTGTGTTATGATAACTTTATTCATGTTGGTTACCTACTTACCATTATGAATAAAATATTAAATTATTATACTGATAGAATAATAACTATGATGTTTACAAATCGTGAGGGGGGGAATTCAGTGAAAAAAGGACTGCCTCCTTCTACTGTGAAATACTGTTAGAAAAAATGAACTTTTCTGGCTTTTTTTCTTAATTGGAATTTAACTATGGTCCTACATATGTCTAGTATCATTTGATTACAGTTATATTTACTGTGGTACTAAACATATACAGCATCATATATGTATATATTTACATAGTGTAATTTCAAGTTTGTTGGTGTTTGAGGCACAATACATTTAGTCCACACATCTAAACAGTGTGTAAGAGACAAAACTGCATGCGTAAGTCTTTACAAATGTAGACTTGAATATTCTTAATGTTACTATTTGATGGTGACCTGCTAGTCATAAGCTATCTTTATAAGATATTTCACACAGGTAGAAGTTCTTGTCAACACAGACAAGTCATCCTTTCTAGGACAGTTTTAATCCTAAATGCGTGGGCCCTAAAATATTATCTTGATTCCTAGCATAAGATTCCAAAATCTGTATTTGGAAACTGTTACATCACTTTGAAAAATATTACACCAATCTTCAGTGTAATACTGCAATGAAATCACGTTCAAAATTTCTTGTCTTAAATCCTCTATTTGGAAGGATTTAAAAATTGAACATAACATGTGAAGTTTCTTTCTTGGAGCAAATGCTCATTTAAAAATGTTTAATATACATTTCATCTCTCAGTTTGGGTTTCCCAAATTTTTTTTATGAAAAAATGGATATGGTCTAAATGGACAAGTCATGCCATAACATGATCTCATTGCCTATCATACCGTTCTTTGAAAACAAACTGTAAAACAGTCAAGCTATTAAACTGATTTATTGTGCATGCAGTGTACAATACACTTTGAAAAACTGCCTAAATACACTTATTCTATAGCCTGGAATAAAATAAGTATGTATTTAACTTGTATTTCAGTTTTTCATGAGAATGTATATACAAAGTGCACTACAGAAAGTGAGTTATGTTTTTGCCACTTTTGCCCAGTGTTTAATCTTTTCTGTCAAATAGAGCCTAATGCCAAGTAGCCACAAATAAGCAGAGCATTTGTGTACACTCCTGACCTTTAGGTTTCAAAGAAACTGAATATATATTGTATTATGCATGTGCTCAACTTAGCTGTTTACAGGCAACTTTCACATGACTGAGCTGAAAGTAGTTTGGGATACCCAGAATAAAAGAAAACCTGCAGATAGTATCAAGAGTATTTAAATTCAACTGAAGGCACATATGGTATGAAAGAGACTAAAGGTATGATGGAGAGAAGACAGGTTAGTGAAACAGGTGGCTGGGCTGCATGTTAACCAGCTGAGTCAAGGTACCATGGAAATGTGACCAGAGGGCTTCCAGGTCCACAGCCCATCAACAGCTTGCTTGAGCACCTGTGGAGTCCACATAATCCATTTGCAGGACAACAGAGAGTGGACACAAACCAGACTGAAGATAGTAATAGCTATGTTTTAAACTAAAAGCATTCTGATGTGTCTGCTAGGCTGTGGTCTAAACCAAGCAATTAGAGGAGACCTACATTCTACCTTAAACAGCTAGGGTTTAGGCTGTCACCTGATGCCAGAATTGCTCCCGTAGGCAGCAAATTCAATCACAAGGAGCATCTGCCTGTGGAACTAGTACCTAAAAAAGGTGGGGGGCTCTTTCAGTGAGAGCAGCTTGCTGGACTGACTACGCCATGAGTCCGCTCAGGAACCAGCAGCTTCTGTATGCAGTAAGCACTTGTGAAAGCCATTTAGCGTAAGTATTCCACAACGCCAATTCAAAAGCAATCAAGACTGCTACAAGAAAGTCTCTTAACTTCAGTGACTCTCTGCACCACAAGTAAAGCTCACACCTCTACAATGTCTGTGAGCCTGCTCCTGACAGCGTTAACCCAGACAACAACAGTCCTTATCAAATCCAACAAAGCAAAAAATTCAGGTTGCACGTAGACAAGACAGCTGCAATATCTGCTCCAAGTTGATTTGAACCATGTCTAACTACCAACTTCAAAACAGTGTTTTTCTCAGCCCATAATGCTGTTATTTTTGGAGAGACCCAAGAGTAGCACTGTAGCACATCCTGGGACATGGCTGCAGTGACAAAGGTCCAGTCCTGTTTACCTACAGCCTGAATACGATTGCAGAGACAAAACATCAGCCCCGTTCACATAGGTCCTGAATACTACTGCCAGCCGTAGAAGTGACATTAGTGGAATGAATGAACAAAGCAATAATGGTGCCAGAATCAGCTGGAAAAAAACCTGACATTGTCTGTGTATTACTTTAACGTTATACCAAAAGCCAGATTTTGCCCCTTCCTTTATCCACAAACTCTCTGTGGAAATCCATCCTTCTGACTTAAAACAGGGAATACAATTCAGGTCATTCAAAGGCTGACCGTCAGTCATTGACTCACACTACTTTTTTTCTTCTCAGAAGCTTTACATTAAATCAGCCCTTGCTCTAAATTTCCCGAGTTATGCGTAGTTCTCTCACAAGCAGCACTATACAGACGTTAAGACTCTCATAATTTCTTTCACTGTTACAGAACACCAAAATATTTGGTCTATTAAATGCATAAATTTGATCATTTTTCTTTTACCCTTCTGAAAGATGGCTTCAGGGAGCTTCATGGGCAGGCAGCAGTGAGTGCAAGGGAAGACTTCAGTGGGTGAGATTTCATAGGCAATGGCCTGGGCTGTTCATCAGCGCCAGACTAGCCACACAGACTGTACATTCTCCACAAAGCTCTTCAAGTGTGATTTTACTTATAAATTATTGCTACAGTGTATTTTGCCAATAAAGTGATGCATTGACAATCACGGGAAAACGTTTTTATCCAACCATTCCTTTTAATGTTTAACAGTCCAAATAACAAATTCTCACGTTGAGTGTATTGCCTTTGGATTTCCATAATGCAAGAAAACTTCCAAGTTTTCATTTCTGACTACCAAAACTACTTAAGTGTGCAAGCCTTACTCTTGCTTTTGATATTACATTCATGAAAATAACAATTTACTAACGTATCATAGGGAAGTTACTGTTATTCCACCAGTGTAATTTAGTTGTAAAGTATGCTAACCTAGTTCTGTTTAGACATGAACAAGGACAGAAGAACAGCAAAGACCCGACTCTGACTCCTTCAATGATTGTAATATAAATTACTGCCTAATAAAGTTTTATGGATAGTTGCACATTTTTATAATAAAGTATATTCTTCAAACTGTTTTGAGTTTAGCCAAGAATCTCATTAATGATGTTACGTAAAACACGGTTACTGTACCACGCTGTCTGCATACCAGAGGGGATTTGTCAGGATCATCCCACAACATCCGTCACTTCACATTTACTAAGTGACTGCATCTTCACCGCATTCCAGTTTAAAACTTCGAGGTAAGACACTGTACTCAGATCTGCATTTTGTAAAGGGGTAGTCTTTCAGTCTCACCACTTATCTCTGATGTGAAGGCTCTTTCAATTGCCCTTTTTTCTTCCTCTTTTCCTCTAAATGCTTAGTTTTGCGCCTGCTTTTACTGTGAAGCCATCCTTCCACAAGTATTTGCGGCTTCATCCTCCTCCTCCTCCTCAGGGTATTTTAATTCTGAAAATTTCTTCTGGAGCGAGAGGAGAAGGCCTGCAAGGGTCACCTGGATATCCAACCCCCGGCTCAAACTCCCCGCGGCCGCTTCCACACGAGGGGCCTCGGCGGCTGGCCGCAGGGTGGGAGGGCGCTACGCCGCCCCAGTGACCACCTCCGCGGGCTCTCAGCCCAGCAGCCCTGCTTTAAACTTGTGGTATGGAGGATCTGGTGTGGCGTGGGCGCTTTTTTCTTACCAGAATGAAAAAAAACACCCCCACCCGCCACCCTCCCTGCCCCCGGGCGCCCCTCTGAGGCCTGCGGGGAGGCGCGCGGCCCCGGGGCCCGCCCCTTGGCCAGCGCTGGCCAATCACAGCGCGCCCACCCCAGGGCGCAGCCCCGCAAGCCGAAGGGAGCCGAACCCCTTCGTCCGTTTCCGCCAGCGGAGCCCCCATAATTTCCGACCGCTCCCGAGATCAGCCCCGAAGTCTCTTCGGCAGCTTCCGGAAACCCGGAAGGGAGGTGCCGAGGGCGTTCGGGTGTTTCCGGCACGGGCAGGGCTGGCGGAGGAAGGGCGCCCGAGCTCCCGCCCCAGCCGGGCATGCGGCTGCTCTCGCGAGCTCTCCGCGCGGCGCGAGGCTGCCGGGCCGCCGCGCTGCCCCCTCGAAGCCCCCGCGCGGCGCCGGTGGGGGGCAGCGCGGCGGGGACGCGTCGGCTGCAGCCGCGCCGCGGGCTGAGCGCCCGCCCCGGCCTCGACGAGCTGTTCGCCGCCCCTTCCTTACGCCGCCTGCTGGAGGCGCGGGCGCGGGGCGGGGCGGGGCCGGAGCTGGCGGGGCGCATCCAGCGGCTGCGCGACAAGGAGCAAGAGCTGCGCGACACGCGCGAGCTGGCGCGCCAAGGTGAAGGGCGGGGCGGGGCCGCGAGGGGCGGGGCGATTTGCATGCGCCGATGCGATTGGGGGAGCGCCCTCAGGGGGGCGGGGCGGACCGGTGAGGCTGCCGGCTGCGCGTGCGGGAGGCGCGGGGCGGTGGCGGGAGAGCGGTGGCCCGCGGGGAGGGTTAAAAGCCGGTCGGCTGGGGAGGAGCGGGGCACGTTCCGTTCCGTTCCGTTCCTCAGGGCTTCCGCGGCCGAAGGCAAGGCACGAGTGGGCCTCGGGCGGGGGGGAGCGGGTAAGGCCCACCCACGGGCGTGGGAACCGCTGGTACTTGAAGGAAGAGCAGCGTGATAGCGTCTATTTCATATAAAAGAAATATAATTAATCAGGAGTAGAAAGCCTTTTTTTTTTTTGTGTGTGTGTGTATTTTTTTTTTTTCCCCTCGGTGTCAAGGCAGGGCGGTGACGCCGGCTTGCGCCCGTTTCGGCGGTCACAGCCACGTGCTGCCTCCGCACCCTGATTTAATTTGGGGTTGCGTTAGTAGCTGCGCGCTTCTGGTGTTGCCAAAATAGATTATTTTTTTTTTTACCCCGAATCAAACTTCGCCTTGATAGCGGCCAGAAACCAAAATGCAGAAAAACAATACTTTGAGATCAATAAACATTCGCTAGATCGTGAAATATTCCCCCTAATAATTTAATACTTATTGCTTCTCTAAATACTGCTTAAATAAGGGTGTTAACTGTAGTCAGTTACGTCAGCTGATGGAGGTGACAAACGCTGTCTGAGAACAGATGATCTCTTTTTTTTTTTTTTTTCCTTCTTTGCTATTTGTTGTCCCCCACCTCAGATTGAAAAAGGAGAACTGGTTCCTTTGAACAAATTAATCAATGACCCAAACTAACTGAATGAAATGGAATGGAGCAATTTTTTTCTCTCCTTTCAGAACCTGCTGAAGAAGGCAGCGTCATCAAAACCAGGTTTAGAACTTCAGCAAAGTGAAGGGCTTAGTCAGTAACTTTGAGCACCTCTATAGTTCGTACTTAAAAATATTTGTATATATTATTTTTAACTGATTTTAGACCTTCTATTACATTTGCATCTTAAAATATTAAATGGCTATTAAATAGATTATTTCTTAAGTGTGTAATTATTGCATTATGAATGGCTGCTTTGATTATAATCGATTTGTAATTCCTTAATTCTTACCCTTCCTTCTGTTGGCCTTAATGACTAGCCCTTGATCAGTAGTTATTGTAAAGAAACGTATATAGTTGGAGATGATCAAGTGCACATGTTTGAAGAGTTACAGTTAGTCAGGTAGTCAACCGTGCAGGCCAGCTGTAGGTAAAGAGCATGCTTGTTGTTTAAACCAATTTACGCATGACTGTCTCTTTAATTTCCTTCTTAGAGAAGTGATATGGGGGGGGTGGTTAATTCACCAATGTTAAACCTAAATCGTAAAGTCAAAAAGTTTCATTTAAAATTGTGCTAGTGACTGAAGGCAGTTACAGTGCTGAAAAGGTTTGGCTTTATTGTAAGAGTGCACCTCCCATCTCAGCTGGCCGCAGTTAAAAGCTTGCTGTGCACAGAAGGAAAGAAGTCTAGTGTCTGTCTTTTTCCTCTCTTGCTGCTGACCATGCCGTTACGTGTTCCTGTGCCTGCCCCAGTTCCCCCTTTTTCATTGCTTGTACCACTTTCTCCTTTTTAGGGAAATATTTTTTTTCTTCTGAGCGAGTGAGCTGAATCAGTGCGGATCAGAGGCTGCTTAAGATGTGGATTTTTTTTCTTTTTTGAGTGTGGGTGAAGTTTGATATTGACCAGAAAAAAAAGGAACATTTTAATGTATCGAAACTGTAGTACAGAAAAACAAGTCTTAATTGTAAAGCATTAGTGTTGATCAATCAAGTAACACTTTAAAATGACAGGTTCTTCTTCTTATGCAAGACTTCTTCCATACCTTTGTTTTTTAGTGATGTGTTAGAAGTTTTGCAGCTGTTCTGGAATAAATTGACAGATAAAATACTTGAAATTAGTACTAAAATCTTCAAATTTTTGCATACAATGATAGGGATAATAGTACTTTTAATGAAGACAGTCAATTGTGGGGCTGCTGTGCTCATTAAATCCTTGATGTTCCTGTCACAATGAAATACAGCGAGTAATTTCTTGGAATCACGGAGTGGCTGAGGTGAGAAGGGTCCTCTGGAGATCGTCCAGTTCAACCCCCCTGCTCAAGCAGGGTCACCTACAGCAGGTCACTCAGGGTTGTGCCCGGTCAGGGTTTGAATATCTCCAAGGATGGGGACTCCACAACCTCTCTAGGCAACCTGTGCCCCTGTCTGACCACCAGCACAGCAACTGTTATTTTTTGGGTTGGGTTGGGATTTTTTTATGTTTATGGGGAACTTTGTGTATTTCAGATTTTACCGTGTCTCATACCTGAACAGTATCAGAAAACACTCTTAGTATGTACTGTTTGTCTTCGTTACAGATTGTATTATTAATCTCATTTTCTGACAGGTTTAGTGTGTCGGAGGGTTTTTGTGTGGTGGGGTTTTGGTGCGGTGTTTTTTTTTTTTTTTAGAGGAAGTTCTTAATGTGGTTATTTTTCAGAAGGTTTTCTGAGAGTGACAGTGATGTAAGTCTGAGGATTAACCGTACTCAAATATTCCAGATGAGAGCGAAGATTTCCGGAAGCTTGCAGAAATGGAAATTGCCTCCTGTGAAGAAGAGATAGCTGAACTGAAACACCAGGTTAAAATCCCCTTTAAAAGCCTCTATTTCTTGCCATTCTTCTACTAACAAAGCCAAATTGTCTTCATATCAAAATAAGGTGCATACAGTAAACTCTTCTCCCCCTCCCTGCCAATTATACTCCTCAACTAGTGTGTGTTATCTAAGGAAAATGAAAAATGCAGATGGTATAGAGACGGCCTGTAAGTGCGTGCCTACTTTTATCTGAAATTCTTTGAAGCAATACACCTTTCTAAGTAGGTGCTATGGTTTGTCTGGGCGTATTTTATGGATGTCCATCTTTTTATCTATTGGAAACATTAAACTTGTATAGTATCACACACTAGTGGTTTTGAAAAAAATAGTTTAACACTATGTAACTACTGTAGACTGCTACCTTGTATAGGTTCTACATAGTATCTATGTTATTTAACATAAAAATAATGGTCTTTACATTAACAAACTGTGACATATTCTTAATGTTACTGGTGAAATAGAAGCTGGTATTGTTGCATTCTTTGTTCCTTCAACAACAATCACTTTATAAATATTTTTGTAAATACTTAAGATTTTGCCGAAAGAATGATAGGTCTGTGGAAAGAAACATCACGTGATGCTAGTAAAGGAAGATCATTGAAAAGCATTTGCAAATCATCCAGAGTTTTGATCCAGCCTGCAAAATTGTGATACAGTTTTTTTTTGGTTCTAGTGTATCTTTCTTCTATGGATCAATGTAAGGCTGTCTCTCTCTTTGTAAATAAATAAATAAATGAATAATACAGCTGAGTTGTTGTTGAAGGACTGTCCTCCTGAACATCCATAGCTTCTTAGCTCTGCAGTTGAGACCGGCTTAAAAGGGAATCTGCTGGGAAGGGAGGTGCTCCGTTGTCTTGCAAGAACGGGTGTGTATCCTGTAGTGTCCAAACATCGCAGCGCTCGTGATGGGGTGAAAACTTCTGTGAGGTTTTGTAGGTCTTGAGAGAGACCTATACAGCTCCTGCAACTGCGAACACACGCAGGGAGCCTTCCTGCAATGCAGCATCCCCCCCACCTCTTCCCGACTGCTGCTGCTTCACTGCAGGAGGCACGAGGAGCCTCTCCTCTGGGCAACCCACGAGTCAGCGCAGGAGAACACAGCCTAGATGGGTTACAGACTTGTCTGGCATTTTATACTGCCCCAGTTGTGGATAGCCGTGTGGGAGGGAAGTCTCAGCTGGGTGTTCTTGTATTCGCAGATAGCGTTGCTTTTGATTCCTTCAGAAGAAACAGACAAGAGCGATCTTGTCATGGAAGTAACCGCTGGAGTTGGAGGGCAGGAAGCCATGCTGTTCACCTCGGAGATATTTGATATGTATCAACGATACGCTGCCTATAAACAGTGGAAATTTGAAATATTGGAATACTTTCCCAGTGAAATAGGTCAGTAATGAAAGTGCTTAATCTTTGTAACTTTTTAATTTAAGTTGAAACCCTCATTCATATGACACTTGAATTTCCTGACTACAGGAAGCTAATTTGCACTAACTTAATTTTAGAAGCAGAAGGTTGTTTGAATGTCTGAGTACAGTTTTCCTCAGTTTCTGTGTTTGAGAATGAAATTCCATTTCAGAAGTACTATTAAAATACTAAAGTGCTGAAAAATAAAACTTGTCTTTCAGTAGTTTCAAAAACTAGAAATGAAACTAAGTGCTTGGTGGAAGAAAATTCAGAAAGTGATGCAGATATGTTGTTTTATTATATACTTTTTATTTGGATATGCTGTTCTACTTAGTTACTTAATGTTTCTAGTGTTTATAGATCAGTTTGGTGGCAGGTTGAAAATTTGTTTATTATTACAGATCCCTTGGCAGAGAGAGATCAGTATAAATTGTTTTTGAGGTTTAATCTGAAACATCTTGAATTTTTCTGAAAAAATGTGATCTGAGGATTTATATAAGGTAATGGAATGTTTGGATATAGCTCATCTGTAACAGCTAACGGATGAGCAAAGTGAGGGACTTGTTGAGACTTTCAGAGGAGACATAAGAGATCTAATTATTTATGAAAGTCTTCAACTAAAATTTCACAGGTAATCAGTTTAATAGCCTAATGCCGGTAAAAGGAGATGTTTCTCCTTTCTCCCTTACTGCCTCCCTGTCTGTTGTTGTCTGTTTTGATGTCCTTTCATTAAAACTGGCAAAGACTTTGCATTTTATGACTAGGATAGTTTTTTGCCCGGTTAATGTGTTAAGTCAGTTCTCATGAGCCTTAGAGCTAGCATAAGGTAAGCAGCAATAAGTGAAGTCGGTTCACCGCATCTCATGGAATAGTGTCTTCGCAAAGATGGGGACTGGTAGGTTTAATCAACAACCTAGAGGCAGCGGCACATGTTAGTTAATTTTAGCTTAATCCAGTTAGCGTGTAAAGTTGTTTCGCAGAGATCAGGTTGCTGTCTCTGTGTTGATGCTGAATTCTGTGCATTGGCACTTGTGATTATGCATCTTCGCCGAGTCTCATCACCAAGTCAATCCAACTGAAAAATGGCACAAAAAAGCCCCAAAAAACCAACCCCAATTAGTTTTCAGGTGATCCAACCCAAGAGAAGCAGAGAAATGCTCACATCGGCGGTGGTGGCAGTGAGAAAACCAGGACCTCCTTCCAGCATCAAGAGGTTCAGTCACCTTAAGCCAGCTGTGAAACTGCAATCCAAAACATGCCCAACCAGTGGCAGGGATTTGGGGTTAGCCATGTTTCTCAGCAGGCTAGATTTGCTAAATCTGTCTGTGTTAACAGATCTGCAGGCTTACTGTTATTCATGATGTTGTGAGTAAAGCTAGTACATTTTGCTTACGCATTGCTGTGGAGGTGATGTATGGATCAGTAGATGGGCACTTGTGCAGCTTACTGCTCCTAGCTCAGATTGGTTGTGAAACTTTACCTGTATTCATACTTTCATCAGCTTTTTTTTTTCTTTTTTAGTGAAACTTTGAAGAAGAAATGAGAAAAGCTAGGATGTTAGGATATGCAATCTGTCAGAAAAACTCTAATCTTTTTTCAGTCAACACAATATATGTGCAGAGAGATTTTTAGCAAGCTTTGAGAAATGTGAAGCATCTTCTAACACTTCTGTTTACTTACGCCATATTTTGGACTCAAAGATATTTTCAAGTATCTTGAACCCTTTCTGCTTCTACCATGTAGAAATTAAAAAATAAATAAATACACCCACAAGTCTCATAGTTGAGCTTCTCATGTCAGTGAGCTACTTTCCCCTTCTAATGAGGGTCTTTCTGTGCCGTAAGAACCATCTTGCATAAGTACAGTTTTTTGATTCACTGTTGTATATTGAGGGATTAAAAGAAGGTTCAGAAATTGGACTCCATGGAAGAAATAAAGTCAGACATCGCAAACTGGGAACTTGAAAGTCTAAGTACAGGCTTGATTTGTTGTCTGTATTCACACTTCACCTTTCAGATATGCAGGTACAATTTAACTTACTGTGGATTTCACTTACACTTCTGGGTTTTAAAATTCTGTAATAGAATTTGATTTTTGAAAGTGTTACATCTATAAAATGTTTGAACAACAGTCTTCAGAGTTCTTAGCAGGTGATTTATTTCAAGTTGATGAACATGAACTCAGGTTTTCACAGTACCAGAATCTCCTAGAGTGGCTGCTGTCAATTCAATTAATATACTTTTTTTTTAATTTAATGATATTTGAATTCAGTATTGTCTATCTAGATTTGTTACTATTAATAAACCTTTTTTTATGGTCAAGAGGTCATTTGTCAAGTAAACTGTTTGCACAGTTCAAGTGAGGATAAGGACAAGAAGAAGCTTCACGTTACAGCACAGGTTGTTGCTGGAAGAGGAAAGTCGTGTTTATCCCCATTCATGACCAGGCAAACGCTTTGCCGGAGGGTGAGCCAGTTCAGCCTTCAAAGCCGACAGAAATCTCTTAACTTTTTTTTTTTTTTTTTTTTTAAGTAAATGGAATAAACATGGTGCAGGTTAGATGGGCATAAACAGAATGGGGGAAGAGGCTGGGTCTTCTTTCTTTCATATACCAGAGGGAGAGGAGAATTGCCCTTTCCACTGAGGCAAGATGTAGGTGGGGTGAACCCCAGCAGTCACATACAACTTCATCTTCAGAGCACAGTTTCACAGTCAGCTTAAACAAGGGCTGTCCCAACTTCCAGCCAGCTGCCAGCCATATGCTCCTTCTCTCTTGGCTCCGGCGATTTTGAGGCCACAGTGTGGATCAAGCCACTGATTTGGCTGTTACTGGATAGTTTTAAGTCAGGTCTGACTCAACTTGCAGCCCTGCAACTGGAAGAGAAAGGGAGTTGTGTTTGGCTACCCTTTTGGTGAAAGTTTGGTCCTTGGACAAGGAGTCTGCACCCTCAGAGGCCTTCTCTTTAGTGCCTTAAATGGGAAATTGAAGTAATACATTAATCTAGTATATATCCAGCCTTATTTTCTATTTGAAACTGCTTGTTTTTTAGTGGACACACATTTATTTTAAGTTCTTTTGTCTTGCTGAGGGCTTGCCTGTGCACTGAAATGAATGTTTAGGAAGGTAGGATGTAAATTTAGAGGAAAATAAAGGCAGCCCTAACCTTTGTCAGCTTCTTGCAGTGTATTTTCTGATCTTGCTTGCATGACCATATATTGTCAAAACTGAGGAGCTAGAAATAAATTGGCAGGTAGGGGCACTATAGATGGCACTGCCACTGAAAGGCACGTTTGAACCCTAAGGTTCAAAGTGTCTGTGCTGAGCAAGAATGGAGTTAAGGATGCTTGCTGGTGACACTAAGCTGTTACATTCCATCCATGCTCCATTTCTATGGATTGCATGGGCAAAAGCAAGGCCCTATGTTAAAATGTCAAACTCCCTCATTTCAGAGAGCTCCAGAATTTGGCTGAAATCTGACTGAGAGCACGTGTGAACAAGGTGAATGTTAAACAAAGCTGCAGTTAAGAATTGGTTTCGGTCTACTCTTAACTGACTTTATTGACCTACCCCAAGGGATGCCACTATGCAAAACCAGCACGTTCAAGATTTAGCACACACATTAAAGCCCAAACCCACACGTCGGTATTTATCCACTGCCTCTTGCCCTGTAGTGGCAGGCAGAGACACAGATATGGGACTTTGTCTCAATCTGGGTATAAGACACCACATAAAAACCAAGTGCAAACTCACACCCTTGCTGTGTGCACATCAGCTTACAGGGTAGAGATGTTTTAATTGACAGGGGCTAGCATATAGTTAGTTAACTATATTTGACAGGCCAAGGACATGTCTGCCAGAGTAAAGGGTTTGTTGAAATTTCATTGGATCTGGCTGCATTTCCTATTAAACCTGTGTTGGTAATAGTTGATTTGAAGCAGTGTGACCTAAATACCTGTCTTTTGAACCAGGTTCTCGGTCATCTCGTGCTAAGCACTATGGTGCCACAGGCACACTGTAATCGCTACAAACTTAAACTCTCCTGAACGTGTCACAGATGTGGCTGCAGCTCAAATAGACAGATTGCACCTGTGGTATATATATTAATGCTGGGAGAAGTGAGGGAGAAAAGACAGAACATTAGCTCTTGCAATGAACTGCTTATCATGTAATTAATACCTGTCAGTAATGCTGTAGCCTTGTGAACATTCACGTTATTTTTACTCCTGACATAGCCTGGCTTCTTCCCCATGTGCAGAGGTTGCTTATGATTTTTTAGTACTTGCTTTTATATGTAAAGGAGTAAGTAAGTTTTGTTACTCAACTACATTAATTATTTTAGGTTATAGAAGATTCTTTTAGAGTAAAGAAGTAATCCTTTGTTGAATAGCATTTGCATAGCAGTAGAAAGATTTCACAGTGCCTGTTCGAATGAAGCTTACTGATCTAAACTGAAGATTTTGACAGATACTCTTATTTGTTAAACTACATGCTTTATGGTCAGATTTATTCTAAACATGACAGATTTATCTTACAAAATTGATAGTAGATAATGGATATAAATTAAATCAGTGAAGCACTAGGTATGTTGAACCGTGCATTTGAATCAAAGTGGTACAGATTTGTACAAGTAGAGGAAAACTTTTAAAACCCAGAAGGACAAAAATGAGGTGAAAGAGAAAGGAAGAGGCAGTTTAAGCTATTTTCCACAAACGTGACTGTAAAAGGAAATATGTTTTAGTAAAGTATGAGGGCATGTTGAATTTCTGTAGAATGAAAACATTGGCAAACCTTCTCCATGGAAGTGAAAAACGTGGCTTATGTTCTGGCTGATGATTTTTTCCTGCTGTGCAGGGCGTTTGCAGGTTCTACGTTGTCTTAATTTTCCTTTCTTAAAAAGCTGCTATCTTGTCCCTATGGTTGTTTTCCTTAGTCTAGAGATAGCCTAAAACATTATTTCTGAGAAGCACGTGCCTCTTTCTTTTCCTCTGCTGTGGTTTCATGTTGCAAGACGTCAACAGCAATACTCTTTCAAGGCCACCTATCTCCTCTTTAATCATTCCCTTGGCACGCCATCCACTGTGCTGAGCATGGGATCTGGGAACTGAGCTGGATTAAAAACCAAAACGGGTGAAAAATTACATTGATTTATAGTGCCATCACTTCTCTGATCCTTCAAACAGTTACACTGGCATGACTGAAGGGTTTGCACACTAGCAAACAAGGAAGAGCAAGAATACTATAAACTAGTATTGCAACAAACTCTTTCTATCACAAAACCATTATTATATTGGGCTTTACTTCCAAGTTCCAAGCTGTTCAGTGCTAGTTTTTAGTATATTGCTGTCAAGTGTTTTGCTGGATGTATTGGTAAGAGGGGCAGGAGTTGGAGTTCTGCTCACTCCAAGCCAGCGACAGATTAAAATGAAATGAAAGAGCAAAGACTGGTAGGATGCATAGAGGAGAATGGATAAGAATCAGCGTGTGAATAATACTTATCCTTTAGTTAAAGAGTTGGGTTTTATCCCATTGAATGATAAGGTTCTGAACTAACAGTAAAAGGTGGCTTTCAAAATTTGATCTTTATGTAAACTTACTACTGGTGTTAGAGTTCTACTATGGCTTATGATTGTATGTGTACATGTATGTACATGGTCCGTAGACAACTTTTTATGTATATAAAAAAAATTAAATTGGACTCTATAAAAAAGAATTTGACAGTCCTTTACTTGAGATAGTGTGTGAGTATGTATGCCTGGCTTTGTTTTTAAGAGTTTTCTTGCATTTTTGGTATAATTCTGCCTAAGTATTTAAATGGTAAATTCATAATTTTAAGAAACAAATGACAGTGATGTCTAAACACACTGTTTGAAATACTACAGCATCGTACCAGCAGTTTTTCTTACAGCTTTACAATTGTTTTTCTTCTGTATTTAAGGTGGCCTAAGATACGCAGTTGCCAGTATAGCAGGTCTTGAGGTTTACAAGTGCATGAAATTTGAAGGAGGAGTGCATCGTGTTCAGCGGGTGCCAAAGACAGAAAAACAAGGACGCATTCACACCAGCACAATGACTGTTGCAATATTACCCCAACCCACTGAGGTAATATTTATCTTCTAGTATAACACGCTTTACCATGAGCAATGTTTTTACATGCTGTATTGCTGATACCCGAGTGTTTTCTGTCACTGTTTTTATTCTCTTTTTATGATTTTTTTTAATCGTAGTTTTAAACTAAGTCATATTTGTTTATTTATTTTTATTTTTGTCTAGGGTGTTGAAATTTCTGGATTTCCTCATAATCCTAATCTCAAGAAAGTCACTGGCAGTTTACTTCACTATAACTTGAAAATTCACTGTGACTGTGTCTTGCATGTTTTGTGGAAAACTTTACATTTTTTACGAAGTAACAAAAGACTGAATTAGTTTACAGAGCTCATAGAGATTTCTTTTAGCACCTCCTCTTCTCTGTTTTTGTAGCGTCCTCACTTTCCCCTTCCAAAGTGTAGGGGTGATAATTCATTCTCACCATATGCGCTTGGTTAAAAACAACTGACTAAGAATTAAAGCTTTGTTTTGATCTTTGTTTCATGTTGACCTAGCAAATTGTCAAAGATGTTATCCTTCCTATTCTCTCCTGAACTTGTCTTGCTCCTTCCTCCCAGAGACCATCGCCCCATTCCAGAGCCATCCAAGGCAATATGTTCCATTTTATCTAAAAACCATCTGGTCAAGTTCAAATATTTGTTAGCTTTGCTGGAAGAGGGTGTAGAGCCTTCAGAAGAGGGGGAAGATTAGTGTCAAGGGATGGTTATGCCTTAAGCTACTATTTGTCTGATTTCCTGGCTTCCATCATACCACATTCCAATCTGGCTGCAAGGATGATTTGTTAATATATTTATAAGTGGATGTGAACTACCACTCATAAACTTCAGAAAGTTTGATTTTGCCTGAATGTGCCTTTTAAAATAAACCAACTATGAATATTTGACATGTGTCTAGAAAGAAACAACATAAATATGTTGGGGGTTTTTTTTCATTTTTTTTCTTTTTTTTTTTTTGTCTCCCATGACAGATGAGGCTGCAAATTAATCCGAAAGATCTACGGATAGAAACAAAGCGAGCTAGTGGAGCTGGAGGCCAGCATGTCAATACCACAGACAGTGCTGTACGGATAGTTCACATTCCAACAGGTGCTTCATTTTTTTCCTTAGTACATCTACATTGCAAAACTGCTGTCAGAATTTCTTTTGAAACAATGGTTTTATTTTCAAACTTGGATGACAGTAGAGCAGAGTTTTTATGTAGTTTCCATGTGTGTTTATAGTACTGTAAATGCACCATCTTATGCCCACTCCAATTTGTAACAGCGAAGACTACTGGCTTCGGTAGGTAAGCTATCCATTTTGCCATTAAGCATGACACCCTAAAAGCATCCAGATCTGTTTCTATTAAAAAGTTATATTTAAGCTTTCAAATAGTGGAAAAGAAACAGAAGAGTAGGTTAAAATCTGATGATTTGCCTTTTCTTGACTAGTCTCCAAAAGCGAGGTTGCTCTACTTCCATATTAAAATGTTGCTTTTAATTGCAGAGTCTACTCGGGATGCCAGCTTCCCTTTGTCTGCTGGCTCCTTTCCTGTAGATTACAGACATAATTAGGAGGCCCATCCCCAGGGCTCAGGTTAGGAAATGCAGGAGGGATAAGATACACTTTCAACTGCTACTTGATTTTAGCTATCGTATCTTTTTTTTAATTGCCGTTCCTAAGCTTTTTACTTCCCTTTGAGCAATCCACAACAGCTGCCTTGACTTTCATTGCTTTTTAACTTTTCCTCGTCTCTACCACAAACATTAGTCAGGCTTTACGGCCTCAGGTAATCCCGAGTGCTCTTTATCTTCACGTATCCAGATTTTTGCCACCCATTCCTTCATGTTTATTGAAGACATTAATCCATTCTGCACTTGTTGCGTCACCTCAGTAAAGCAGAAGGTAAACAGTGGAGAGGATAGAATTCTGTTCAAGATATGGCGACAAAAAGGTACTTCAGATTCAAAAAGTTGTGGATTGCCTGCATGTTTGGGAAAAAAAACCCACAAATTAAAACTAGCAAATGATCTTAGTTTTTGCTGAAGGCAGTTATCGTGGTTTTTATAGAAATCTTAACATGTATTGCAAATTTTTTTGTGGTTATGCACTAGAGATGGTTCATAGGGGGTTTTATATTTCACCTTATCTCCTGACTTTTTTGTATTCCACCTTTCCCTTCTTCATTACTCTCATCTCTCTTCCTTTACAATTGTACTGTTATTTCTTCTATTTCTGTCATCCTAGCTCTGTTTATAAACCTTTACTGAGACCCAAAAAGTTGTTTGTAAACAAGTCCTTCATAAAGTAGTACTATGTAATCCTATAAAAGCATACTGTGATCTTACGAGAGTTATTTAAAGTAAATCCAAATAACAACTTAGCTTGTGCTGTCTTCTTCCTGTATTTCTCCCTACTCCGTTCTTAGGCTGTTCACTTCTCATCATAACTTGAATTGTATGTTTTGGGGGGACAAACTGCAACTTTTTTTTTTTTTTTTTAAGAAAATCATGCCCATTTTTGTATATTCCGATCATATTCTATATACACACTATCTTGTGTATTTTACTGCTCCTTAAATCCTAAATTTCCTGGAACTGTTGCCAAAAATTACAAGTATTAAAGGTATCTTCTGTAAGTCAGATCACATCATGTATCTTTTATTTCATTATCTACCTGTTGTCCAACATATCAAATTAGATTTCTTGCCTTACAGCTTAAAGCACCTGTACACCTCAGCCTGCACTTCTCTCCTAAAGTGTATCATTAGACATTAATGACCCTGGACTTTTACATTCCCAGTCCAAAATATGTATTGAAGAAAGAAACGGCTTATTGTAACATAATAAAAATCTTCTAGAAATTGCAGAACCCTTTTAGTATGTGTTACTGTTAAGTGTTAAACATCATGATATTTTTGGCAGGGATCGTGTCTGAATGTCAGCAAGAAAGATCTCAAATTAGAAACAAAGAGAAGGCTATGCAAATGCTATCTGCTAAACTATACAACGCCAAACTGGAAGAAGAAACCAAGACGAGAAACAGTGTTCGAAAGATTCAAGTAAGTTTCAGTTAGTAAAGATATCATTTTGTATGAGCATGTGTTCTTGGAGTAATTTCTGTGTTGAACTGCAGATAGTAAATGGAAATGCAGAGGAGCAGGAGCCTAGGAAGGACTTACACGAGGCAAAAAACCTACATTCTACTTGAGCAATAAAGGTCGTGTATTATCCAGACTGAAAATTTCAGTAGTATGTAAATTCTAGAGATCTAGTGAAACAAAATGGATTAGAGCATGAAGAACCATAACAGTATTAGAAAAAGATACAGTAAAATTATTCTTTTACATGTTTGAGAACAACTTTTGCAACTACTGAACTGGTCTAAGCGCTATGTAACTATAACAAATTTTGGATAACCATGGGAGGAAGAGAAAACTTTCGCTTTAGATGCTTGATCAATATTTCATCCTTTTTATAAAAAGATGATGATAATTAACTGATTCTTCTTGTTTCATAGGTTGGGACTAAAGGAAGATCGGAGAAGATCAGAACATACAACTTTCCACAGGACCGGATTACTGACCACAGGATAAGCAGATCAGTGCATCATATTGAGTGTTTCATGCTAGGGGAAGAAATGCTAGATGAAATGATACAGACTCTGAGAGAATATGCTGATTATGAATCTTTAATGGAAATAATTTCAGAAAGTGAAAAAAAGAATCTATCCTGAACGTTGCTCTTTGTCAGCCCATTACAACACATGTAGACATTTCTCTGCAAAGGAGCTTCTTGGAGCACCACCCAGAAAATGCAACTGCTTTTCAGATCATGAAAGACACCACAACTTGTTTCCTCATGACTGAGAAACAGTTTTCTTACTTGCTGAGTAAAAGACTGTATTATCTTCATATGAGACATTATTGCTGCAGCAGTCCTCTTAAAAAGTAAATTTGACTGGGCCAGAAGTAACTGCAGTTTTTAACTTTCTCCACTGAGAAGATACCAATACACCGCTCTCGAAAGGTACGCATTAAAAAATGAGCTATTTCTTGTTCCAGTTTTCATTTAAACAACAGTTTAAACATCAGTACAGTGTCAAGTAGCTTACTTGAGGGAACAAAAAAATCCTATTTTGTTTGAGTGATCGGAAGAAAGTGATAAAAATTGACCCCACTACTAATCTGCATATTTATGTGGCATGGGAGAGGGAGTCCAAATATATCTCCTTCATGATTTCATGGCCTTCTGGCCCTTATTAATAAACAAAAAATCATTTAGGAATATCCCTTGTTCAAAAAAAAAAAAAAAGCTGTGGAAGCCAAGTGCCAAGTTACATGAATTGTTTTTGAAAAGGATGTTTCTGTTCTTGAGTCAAAAGTGAAAAGAATCGTTACAATATTGTTTGGCTGATATTTCAGTCTCTATTTGGCTTCAGTTCAGTTTCTCCTTTATGTTTTTAATTGACTCCAGCTTATTGATTTTCTAAAGGTTACATGGTATGAACAGCATCTTACTGGTTTTGTCTATTTATTTAAGAGTGTCTTAAAACATGTGATCTGTGAAAGCAAAGTAAAACTTTATCATTTCTAAGTCTACTGATATATGTGCACGTTTTGTATCTGTGGGTAAAGATGACTATCAACATTTATTTTAAACTACGTTTTACAATGCCAAATACATATAGCAATACAAAACCTGCTGCTTCCATGCCACATTATCCCATCATGCACCTATGCATCTGTGTATACATACACAGAATGTATTTGTAATATAAATAACAATAAATAAGAAATTGGAACCTAAGGAAAAATGTTACCATGAATATAGGGGTGTTTACTTTCAGACAATTAAAATTAGTGTAAGAAATGGGAAATGGAACAGAGTAAGTTTGCTACAGATAGCTTACAGAAATGCATTATTTAAACATCCCTTATAAAAATCAGCTGATTATTTTAAGTTTATTATCTTCTTTTGTTACATTTGAGAATGCAGTTTGAACCAAAGCACGTCAAAAAAAACCCGCATAGAGTCATTAAATACCTTTATCAGCTTTGTTTTCTAGGAAATACTGCATGGTAACTATGATGAAGTTCCAAAGCTTTTAATTAAAGATGCGTGCATGAACTTCAGATGTAGGAGTGCCCGTGTGCGTAAAGTGAGGCACGCGTATTTCCTGTCGGTGAGACCTAGGTCTAGGTTTACAACTCCTAACTGGCACATAAGAAAGTGAAAAGAAACATTGGTGCATTTTGTGTGTAAAATAATTAGATATTGATTGAAGCAGAAACTGGGACTGAAGTCTTTATTCCTACCAGATCAGTACGGTAAATGGAAGACTGCAGAGCACTTGCGGCAGTCGCCTTGACTTCTTCACTTAAAGCCAGGCTGTCTTACACCGAGTGATGGATAGAGCTTATGATTCCTTCTCTCCCAACTGCAGCTTCATATTCCTCCAAACAAATAAGGGCCATCAACCAGGTCTAAGCACTGGCCGACTGCGTGATAAGCGTTTCAGCTATTTGTCACCCTAGACCTTCCCTGATGTTCCAGCTAGCGGCCCGGCTGGCCAGATCCTGCCTGGCTCGCAGCCACCCTGTTTTTGCCTGGCTCCCGAGCAGACACTGGATGCGTTGCTGCCTTACCAGAGGCCAGCCTCGGATCCCTGTGCCAAAACCCAGCTATCGCGTGGTCCGGCAGGAGGCTGGCAGAGGTGCCCCAAAAGCGGCCTCTGACGGTGTCACACGAGGTGGACTTCACTGCTGCCTCCTTGGCCTGTCACGGCAAGCGTCACTGCCTAAAGACTTGGAAGTCCCGTTCTTGCTCCGTGCCCATTTCAGCGCAAGGTCTGCGGCCTCCCTGCGCCGTGAGAAGATGCTGTTCTCGGCAGCGGCGGGACCCCCGCACTGGTGTCCCGTCCGCTTAGCTGCCGGTAGCGCTCCTGCCCCCTCTGCCAACTCTAACAGCCTTGATTATACTTTAAAATAAATACAAGTCATCCACGGGGAGGAACCCCCACGTAAGATCCCAAATCCTTCCCCGGTGCAGGGTCTTTGCACGCTCTGCCGGCGCAAGGGCGGTGCGGCCATCCCGGGCGCACCCCTTTCAGAGCACACGCAGCCGTAGGCGGGCGCTGACACGCGTGTCACCCGCCGGGCGCAGAGGTGGCTCGTTGGTGCCGGCGGACGGGGGGAGGAAGGGGCGGGAGACGCCGCCGCCGCCGCCGGCCCCAGCCCTGGCTCCCGCGCTCCGCCCCGGCCCCGCCCCCGGCCCCGCCCCGCCCCGCGCGGAGCGCGCGCGCGCCACCTCCCCACCACTCGCCTCGCTGCTTGCCGGCCGAGGAGGGAAAATGCGAGCCGGGCCGGCTCCGCCCGCCGCGCCTCGGATTGGCCCCCGCCTTCTGCCCGCCTCCCATTGGCGGCGCCGACCTCGCCGGCGGCGCCCGATTGGGCGGCGCGTTTTTGGATACCAAATTCAAAGTTTTTAAAAGTACCCGGCGAGGGCGGCCGCGCACTCACTGCCCGCGGGCCGCGGCGGCGCAGCCCTGCAGGTGAGCGCGGGCGGGCGGCGGGGCGAGGGCTCCGCGGCAGGGCCGGTTGGGGCCGGCGGGGCTCCGCGGTGAGGGCTCCGTGGCCGGGGCCGGTTCGGGGCGGCAGGGCTCCGTGGCCGGGGCGGCGGGGGCTGCCGGCGTACGTGGTGGTGGGGCTGGGGGCGCTGGCGGTGCTGGCCGAGCCGCGAGGGGTGGCGGGCGGACCGAGGACGGGGATCCCCGGCGGCCCCGCCGCCCTCCCCAGCCTCGCCCCGCAGCTATCCCGCCGGCGGGACGGGGTGGAACGGGATGGGACGGGATGGAACGGGAATGCGGCGCATGGGCGGCCGCGGAGCGCCCCGCACCCGCCGCCGAGCCGAGTGTGGGGCCCGCCTCGCACTAGCCGGGCCGGGGCCGCGTCCGAGCCCGGGTGGGGAGCGCCGCTCCCGCCGGCGGGCAGCGGCGGGCGGGGAGGCGCCGCGCCGCGCTGTCTCCCGCCCGCCGGGCCACGCCGCCGGAGGGGGTCATCCCCCCGGCGCGCTCCTGCCCACCCCGCCGCCACCATTTTAGGGGGGAATCCCCCAACGTGGGGGAAAACGAGACCCCCGAAGGCGCAGGGTGCGGTTCCCGGGGCCACGGGGTGCTGCAGGGCCGGCAGCCGGTCTACCTGCCGCCGGCCCGGGCCATCTTGAGCGCCGGGCGGGAGCGGCCTGACAGCGCCGCGGGGGCCCGCGGCTGAGCCCGCTCCGGCGGGGGGTCGGGGCCGGCCTGGGCGCCCCGAAACACGGGGAGAGCCGGGGGACACACTCGTTTCCCAGTTCTGCAGGATTTCAGCCCAAAAGCTCCTCTGCTCGCCCGTGGCGCGCAAGCGAGGGAGAAAGGGGAGAAGGAGGCTTAGGGAGGGCTTGCATCCCTCCCCTGGTTCACTCACACCGTACGAAGCCATAAGCGTATTTGCTCCTTTCTTCCACCAAACGTAGGTAGGGAGAAGGGGCTTTTTCTCTAAGTCGCTCATGAAACACGTTTTTCTAATGCTTTTTTTCCAAAAGGGCTGGAAGTGCTTAAATCCCTTAAAATACCTGCTCAAATAGAGGAACTTACTTTTAATACGGATTGCAAAGCACGTTGAAAATTATTTTCCCTTTAGATTTAACACTTCAGAGATGGCTTCCTTCTTCCCTTCAGCCCTCGCCCATCCCCCCGCAATTGTTAATATAGATAGCACCACACTTGGGGGGGAGGGGAAGGAAACCGGGCAAGAAAAGCTCGATTTCCCTATAATATCTATCGACCTCCCACCCTCTTAAAAATCTTGCTTGTGAATAAGCTGTATTTCACTCTGACCCTTGTTTAAGGGTCGCTGCTTTCCGTTGTAATCTACACAAGCGTTGTAATTTACACATGCGTGTGAGCACTCACGTTTCTCCTGTGCCACCCAGCCTCCTCCCCTTTTAAAAATGCCAGATACCTGGCTGCATCACCAGCATTGCCTCTGGCCTTGGATGCAAACTTCAGGCTGCTCCGGCCCAGCCATCCCCCTGCACGGACCTGCTGTCACTCATGGACCCTCTGCCACTGGTGTCCCTAGCAGGCACCGCAAGCGTCCTGAGTATATTGCTGCATTTCAGGTAGGAAGTGGAGGCACTGGTATGTCTACAGGTAATCTGTACTGGTGCAATGGTGACAAAGTAAATCATGCAGTCAGTTTTCTCACCCCAGTTGTATGCAGTGTAAAGCTCTGATTTTGAGAAGATCTCGCGTAGATTTAAACGATCAGATCCTTAGTTCCACTAGTTGTCCATGTTTTAGGTGCTAGAGAGTGAGTTCAATAAAAGCTTAAAATTCATAATGCGGAGGGAAGGCGTGATTGGTTCTTCGTAAGAAAAAGAATCTGTGATGCGTTTATGCTGTGTTGTAATACTGTCCTTGTTGTTTCTTGCAGGATACAAACAAAATAATGAAATCAAACCTTAACCACTCTTTCAAAATGAAATGTGATTTTGATTGTACGTCCCTTCATGCTGGGTTTGCACCACTGAAGCCTGCTGCAGAGAAAACAAGACTGGAAGAATCCTGCCCCTTGAATTATGAGGATGGCTTTTGTAAAAGCTGTGCTGAAGAGCGTCAGGAAATACTCCTTAGTGACTCATACCATGCGGCCACCAGAAATCTAGATCTTGAAGATGAAGGAAGACCTGTACATAACAAAGAAAACAAACAAATAACCCAAACACTTGATGAAGGTATCTATGACATGGAGGCACTGGAAAACAGTAAATTTAATGAGGACAGTGGCTATTCCTCTATGTTAGGTAACCAATACGCTGATGCAATAGAACATGATGATAGTATACCTTTGGCTGGGAATCTCTGTGGCACACCAAAGCATTGTCTCAAGAACCAAAACCAAGCACAGTTTTCAAAGAAGACTTTGTTGCCAGTAATCCATTATGAAGAAATGATTTGCTCAACTTTGAAAAAAAGTGGTAAAAGAAACCTCAAGTCTTGGGCTGTGGTAGACAGAATTGTTTTTAGGGGCAAGGTCGAACTTTGTAATCTAATTGGAAAGAAAATGGGATTAGACAGAATAGACATTCTTGCCGAACTCTTCCAAAAGAACCTGAAGCATATATTAGCAAACATCTTAAGGCATCTCGGTGAGATGGATTTAATAAAGTAAGTATATTGATCTCATTGTGTTTCATTGGGAAAGTAAACAACCTAAACAGATGGCTTAAGAGTGTTTTAGATATGAGGCTTGTGGCATTGACAAAGACAATGATTAGTATTATATAGTAATATATTGAAACATGAACTGTCAATGTAAGCCATGGATAAGCCAAATGTGGACAATTTGTCTTTTCCCTAGAAGGCAAATTAATGATACAACTGTGAAGATATCCCATCTTCTACACGAAAAAAGAAAAAGATTGCGTAGTTATTCCTACAATTAAATAAAAAGTTTTTCCATTTCCTAGGAGGTAACTGATATGTTTGTTTTGTCATTGCAGTTTTGCCAAAGTCAGCACAACGTGGCAGAAGATTCTACAGGAAGACAAATGGATTTTCCAAATGTATAGTAAAGCTGTAAAAAACCTTTCTGTAAGTTTCCACACTTGTTGGGTATTTCAAGCCTAAACCAGCAATGTCTTTCTGCTATTTCAGGACTTCTCCTAGCCTTAAGAGATCACAGAAGAGTCTCTTAGATTGAAAAAATTGTCACTGGAGTGTCTCAGTGTGTCCTGTTAGGATGCCCTGTCTCAAGTGTTGCTAGTCACTTCACTGTTAGTGCATAGACTGTCTCTGGAGCCCAAGGAAGGTTGACTGAACTGGTTATGCAAGGAGACATGCAGGTGTTCTTAAGAGCTTTCACATGTCCCCTGTCACAGAGGAAGGCAGGAAGGAGAGGGTCAGTTCCAGCACTGCCTTCTGGGCAAGCCTTAGAAGCTCTCAGCAGAGGCTTGCTTACTTCAGCATCCCCACTGATCCAGAAGGGAGAGAAACTTGAGAGAAACCACTCTGCTGACTGTGTGACTTGGGTTCTCTTATACTTTCTAGCAACAGTCTTGCAAGTGCAACATGTTGGCTACAGAAAACAGAAAAGGTTTTTGCACTATAAGCTACTCCTAGTGCCTATTTGTCCTATGAAATAAAAAATACAAGATCCAACCACGCTAGCATTGCACTTTACTAAGGCAGAACTCTTTTCAAATGTTCGGGGTGTTTTTCTTCCTTGAGAGACAATGAAACAAGGCTTAGGATCTGCCACAGAATCAGGTAGTCAACTAGTTTGAATTTTGTGTAGTATTTTATGGTGCTAGCCTGTTGGGATGAAACAGTTGGACACCACTGAACATTCATCCCATAAAGTTTGATTTCCTTCCTGCCGTTGTATGCTTTTTCTTACCCTGAACGGAAAACTTAGAAAATTGGTGGGAGGAGTTCACTTTTCAGAAAGAAAACTTCAAGCATCCCTGTTCACTGTAAAGAATTAGAAATTTTGCTTTGTACTTTAAAACATTGCAGTGACTAGTTACATATTCTACCTAAATAATTATGATGTGTTAATATGGAAGTAAGTTGCATTACATAATAGAAGATGGTTGGCTTTGAACTGGGGGTCTGTTCTACACTTTTATGACAGTAGTGATTGAGAAAGCCAAGATAAAATTAACATACTACTTGGTATCATGCTATGTTACTGGAAACCTTCTAGCCAGGAGGACAGATCAAAAAAAAGTTGTTGACTTTTATTAAACAAAAAGTCAGTATCAGGTAAGTCTCTTCTCAAATTTTATTCTCGTTTTCCTTTTCATTAGAATGGCACTAAGGCATCAGAACATGCTGCAACAAGGGAGTACGTTCTCTACCGAGCGGCTTTAGCTTCCATTCAGAAAGCAACTCCACCAAATAACTTGAGTAAAAAAGGCACCAGATCCAAAGCATCTAAGAATCACAGCAGACTCATGGAGTTTTCTGAGGTAACTGATGATTTCCGTTCATCTTTAATTTCTCATATGTTGTCTAGCATGCGATCAGCTCGTAAAGAGTATTTCTAAAAGTAGTATCTCCAATTTGAAGCACTTGTAACTCTTATCAGTATGGCTGCCAGATTTTGCTTATTGAGCATATTTTAAGACAATGTCAGAAACTAAGTGGAGAATATTGGTACATACGCTGAGCTGTTCTACATCTTTTCTTTTTCTTTTTTGTTTTTCCCCCCTGTGTGTCTAGGTACCCTCAAAATGGCTTAGTGGGGTTCTTTTGGCTTAAATATTGGCTTGGATCAGACATGAAAATGTTTGGTAATTTACCCTTAGTTTCCATGTATAATATGGAATATTATAATAAATCACATGTTTTCCACATAAGCAATCCTACAAAAACTATCAATTTTGCTTCAACACTGATAGACAATTTTTTTAAAGACTAAGTAGTTCTCATTTTTTAAAAATGAAACAGATTAATAATTCTCCTGTTCATTCTATGCTGCTTTTACAACTAATTTTCTGACACCGAGATGACTTTTTTTAACTACGTACTTGTAACGTGTCATGCATTTGGAGTTGTCAACAACTGCTGACAGTGTAAGCTTCCCTTCACCTTTTTATTTTTCTGAAGTTTTTGTTTTTCCACATATAAGTGCAGATCTACATTGCAAGAGTCTTATAAAACTTTTAAAAATGTTTATTGAAAGTCATTATTTGTTAATAAGCAACAGATTTTCCTAATTAGAAAAAGTTTTTACACTCAAGCACAAAAGTCTTATTCTGCAAATTGATGCAATGAGAGAAGAAGATATAATCGCACTGGAAAGTATGATCAAGCTTTTCTAATACTACTACATAGCACATTGTAGCATTAGGAATCTGAAAGTTCAGCTGTACACTGAAGTAGCAGTCAATTTTTTTTTCCTTGGTAAGTGTATATATATGTCTATACACACACATTTAGCTTATAAAAACATTTTGCTTTTAGCAATTGAGTGATATAAAGTGTTATACAAGTCTAATTTTCTAGTGCTGAATGATTTTGAATGGTGGATCTGTTTTTGTGTCAAAAATTAATTCACTGGAGAGAAGCAGGAATTGCTTCCATTTGGTGTCTCAAGTCGACTGCATCGCAGCTGAGATTTCTGGACCCATTGCTCACTTTTCAAAAATGTTGATGATTTAGATGGAATTCTGATTTATTTTCTTTTTTAAAATAAAGGCTAACTAAATCACTATCCTTGGATGAAGTTTGGAGGACTTAGGAGGGCTGTTTTTCTTACTGCTTTGCATTTATTCCGTCTGTCCTCTAAATTTTAAATTTAAAGACTTTTCAATTGGCTACCTCCGTTCCATTCCAAAGTACCTGCAGTTATAGACTGATTATTCCTGTTCAATCTCCATCAGAATTTGATACAACTAGAATTAGGCTAAATTTGTAATTTAGCTCTCTAGAGCAGGAGAAGGTTATATGTTTTGGGGCACTTAGATAACGTTAGGGAGTGTTTTGGGTGTGTATTTACCCTCCACTCATGATTTTCTTTATATGCTTTTTCCAACAGGCTGCCAAGACCTTGAAAAACACTGAAAGCCTTAAAGTCTGCCATCGCTGTGGCTCACCTGCAAAGTATGACGCCTATCTACAAAGAGCAACGTGCAGTCGTGAAAGCTGTAGCTTTGACTTTTGCACAAAGTGCATGTGCAGCTACCACAGCTCCAGTGACTGTATGAGTGGCAAACCAGTGAAACCCAACTCTAAGCTAGGGCCACTTCCTGGGACTAAGAAAAGCAAACAGAATCTACGGCGGTTGTGATCCATTCATCCTAATACAGATTGCCACATGTCCAATAAAAGTTTTTTTTAGGATATGAACTTATCCACAAAGAAAATCAAACAAACAAACAAAAAAAAAAGCTTTCTGCTATTCTGTATTTTAAGAAAAAAGGTTTAATTTTATTATTCCTTTGTACTATTTGGTCATGTTCAAATTCCTAGGAGTCATCACAATATCCATTTTAAAAATTCTTACTAATCTATCAATTTAAAATAAAATTCTGGGTATGGATTCTAATAATATTTTAAATAATGTCCTGACAATTTTTCTATTGTGTTCCAGTCTTTAAAACACCCCACAATAATATTGAACGAAACAAAAAAGTTTTGGCAAGTAGCCTTCCATGTGTAACCCTAGCAATTCTTGAATGCCAGAAGGGGGAAGCATAAACTGTGTTTTATTTAAATGTTTACTCTTGTTCAGAAGTCTTTCAAAAGCATTTGTGGTAAGAATGTCAAGTGAGGTGAGTGAAGTCCCTTTCAACAAAAAATTATGAGGGAGTCTAGATTTTATGATTTTTTTTTCAAGGCTTTGCCTTAATTTTAAAATGTGAAAGTTCATAATACCATTTTCTCTGATGGTTTACCATATGGGAATCTTAAATGGTTGCTCTTCCTTCATTTCTCTACATTCAGAAACTGCAGGTTTTCCTTGAACTGAGGTGTTTCCAACTTAGAAAAAAATAAAAAAGTACTGTATCTTGGTGCCAGTTTTTCCATATCATAAGATAAATTTTTAATATTTGTATATATTTGTAAATACTACTTTAAATATTATCCATGTTTGTCTTGTAAATGTGAAAATAAATTACTGTTCTCAACAACTTGGTTGGCAAATCTGGACTTCTTATTTATCGTCTTGAAAGATTACTTTTTGTGTTCATTTCCCATGTCTTCTAGTATGTGCTGCTTAAAAATCTTCATTTAACAAAGGAAATCTCCTGATTTTGTGTAAAATGTACTGAATCCATTCTCATGCTGTGTTCCTGCAGCTTACCTAAAGGCTCTTAGCAGTAATTGCCAGTAGTTTCTGAACCAGCGCATTCAATGGAAAATTTTTGATTAGCTGAATTTACGCTGCTGTTGCAGGACTAGCTCACTGTCAGTAAAGTCTTTGTGACTCCACAGCAAAGAAAGGCAACCTTTCAAGAAAAGGACGGATCATTTTCCAGGATTGTCTGGGATTTGGATGTTTTTTTCCTCTTAGTAGTAAGTAGATAACTGACTGGGGAGGCAGCATTTGAAGGTCCCGCTCCTTGAACTGGGACAGCAGTTACATACTGCATAGCAACTTTTCCTGCATTTCTCAATTTTCCATTCGTGACAGCAGTGCAAGAAACAGTTGAGCAGGATCTCTAGCGTTCTGCTTTTATGTGGTGAACTTAATCTTCTAATCTAAACCCGAGACTTAAAATAAGAGGCTGGCTGAATAATATCAAGAACTTTCATCCATAAATCCTTTGTCTATTTAAGTCCAACTTACGGATATGCTCAAGATCTGAGAACGAAAGGTATAAGTCTTCCATCCTATTATACCTTATTTTGCTAATTAGATCGTACCACCTTTACTGACCAGTCCTGCAGACCAGAAGAAGATTGGTGTTCGTGTAGGAAGTAACAGCCCTCAACTACTGGATATTGGTGTCTCCAGTATTGTTTGCGAGATGTGGAAAAGGCAATGGTCAGGGGCCTGATATGCGTGCAACCACAGTGAGTCTGTTAGTAGGCTGAGCACAGATAGATAAAAAATATTATAAGCAAAAGTTTGTTATAAAATTTTTATCTGTCTACTGAAATTCCCGTGTCTTGAAGAGCACAGATACCTTAATGTGATCTGGACAGAACTGCCCTTTTGTACACTGATTTTGAGAAATGTGGCACAGGCATCTACACTCAGACTGGTGTTGCAGAGTATGATACATCTTTAATGAAAATTTGCGTGTCTGTTTTGGAGTTACATGCTTAACAGGTTTACTTTTTCAGGTTTTGAACTTACTAAGGGGAACTGTCCACTCCAGTAGGCCTAACAATTTGTACACAGAGAGGGTGAAGAACAGCTGCGCTTTTTTTGTTTCCTGTAGAAATTTATCTGCTCATGTAGAATTTGAGGAAAATTCCTTGTTACCACCAGATAAGGGGGAAGAATAGGACTATATGGCTTCAGTGGTCACAACTGGAGGTGAACAATATGAAGAAGCAGACATTTTTCACTAACTTCTGAGTGGTAAAAGGCAACTACCTTCTACCTTGTTGTAAACGTCAGATTACTTGGCTTCTAACAAGAGTTTGACCAAACTGTAATGGGTCTGCTGCAAACCACTGTGGCTGTTTCTTTCCTCTTGCCCAAACATTTTTGTCTTGTCCCGATCCTCAGACCCTTGCCTACCAGCTGTAGTGTTAATGATCAGAATAGACATTCAAGATTGCAGCCTTCAACAGGTGGGTGACAGCTCCTTAAGGACCTTGACCTGTTACCAATGCTTGCAACTTTCTTATGTAAAATTTCTACAGAGAAGCATGGGGATCTGTAGTGGCCACACAGCTATTTCTTCAATTATGGTAATCTTGCCCAAGAGTTGAAACCTTGCCCAACAATGCCGAGCACTGGAGCTGTATAAAAACTATGCATCTTACTGAAAGCCACATGATTGTTGGTCTCCTCACAAATAGCTTCAGTGAACGATGTATGGCAGAAAAAAAACGGAGTGGACAATCAGTCCGCACCCAGGCATGCTGGCGTCTACTACTGAGTGAGAAAGTAGCTCCTTATGGAGAGTGAGGGTGTTGGAAGTTAGTACTAGCAGGTGTCCCAACCAGTGCTGAAGAGAGTGATTTATCTGCCAAATGTGGGAACAAAGTAGTAGATGCAGATTGTTGTTAATGTCTATGCTGAGCCTATCTTGAACCTGCCTTTGATGTGTAATCAATGTGAGAGTTGTACCTAGCGCAAGAGCATAACGCTCATCATATGGAGATGAGTAGTCCCCAACTACTACAGCTGTCTTGTCAAAACCACTTTCAGACTCAAAAATTGGCAGCCCCAGTGACATTGCAGGAATGTGATAAGCTTCTTAGCCACATTACATATGCCTTTCAGATCTACAGAGGGTGATAAATACCTGCAGGCTGATGGAGTCCCCTGTCTGGCTGGTGCAACAGGGTACAGATTTCTCCCAGCTACTTGCTTATCTCTAGGCATAGCTCTGCATGGTGAGGAAAAGGGCGGGATGTTTCTCTGCTCTGTAAATTGCTGTGGCTAGCAGCTGTTACACCTGGCCTGAACAACTATGGAGACAGAATATTCCTTAACTTCACCCTGACCCTAGCTGGGAGGCAGGCAGAAGCAGGAGTTTAAGACTTTCTGAAAATTATATTGAATAGCCACATTTTGCAGCTCCTCTCTCTTGCACTTACAATGCTGTCCTGAAAAACCTAAGGAGCTGCTTGAGATGCTTACATCTTTTGGCAAAGCATTAAAGGCAATCTCAGCTGTCCCACCACAGCAACTAGAGAAGCTGGAGAGGTGTCAGATAACTCCACTCCGGTGAGACCCCACCTGCAATAGCGTGTCCGGCTCTGGAGACCCCAACATAAGAAGGACATGGATCTGTTGGAGTGGGTCCAGAGGAGGGCCATGAAAATGGTCAGAGGATTAGAGCACCTCTGCTATGAGGACAGGCTGAGAGAGTTGGGGTTGTTCAGCCTGAAGAAGAGAAGGTTCTGAGGAGACCTTATAGCAGCTTTCCAGTATCTGAAAGGGGCCAACAAGAAAGCTGGAGAGGGACTTTTTACAAGGCCATGTAGTGACAGGACGAGGGGTAATGGTTTCAAGCTGGAAGAGGGTAGATTTAGATTAGATCTCAGGAAGAAATTTTTCACTCTGAGGGTGGTGAGACACTGGAACAGGTTGCCCAGGGAAGCTGTGGATGCCCCATCCCTGGAGGTGTTCAAGGCCAGGTCGGATGAGGCTTTGAGCAATCCGTGGGAGGTGTCCTTGCCCCTTGCAAGGGGGTTGGAACTAGATGATCTTTAAGGTCCCTTCCAATCTAAACCATTCTATGATTCTATGATTCTATGACAATGATGATTAATCTGATGATATACTCACTTGTAATAACAAGGACTTGTATAATCGGTGTAATTTATCCTCCAGCAGCACCCTTTGTGCTTTGAGGACTGTGGGACATGGAAGAACCAAACCAGAAAAAAATCCTCTTACTTCAACCCTGCAACTGCTGGTGCCTTTGCACAGCACCCAGCCTAGCTGTTCACATCGGAGGCTGATTTCTAACACGTGGCAAAACTGCAGCATGCGTCAGATATGCTGTCACTAGCCACAGGCTCCACCGCAAAGAAGTGACATTTTAGCATGTTGAATGTTTTGTTTGACAAAAAAAGGTTAAAACTCAAACTTCTGGCAGTGATCACTCTCAAAAACGCTCAGAATATTTAGTGGTAAAAATATAAAGTCTGCCCTGACTCACAGCATAAAAAAAGCAATGTAGATTAAGACTGTGGTAAGAATTTGTTCCCCACCTCCCAAAATATCTAGTCCTAAAGCCAAGGGCTGACAACCTTTTTGAGGTAATTATGCTGTAGTACAGAATTATAAAAAAATAAAATATGTTCTGGAAGGGGAAAACCACAAGATGGTGCTCTTGATACACTGCATGAAGCCGGATTCCTTGAGTTCCTTCTTGCTGAGTTTGTGGAGAGATTGTTTCCTCCACCACCACTGACTGTAGCTGTCCATCTAGTTACTACAGTCACAGGTAATCACATTAAATCTGCGATTAAAAGAACAAAACCCAAACCTTGAATTCAATTACCGATATTAATGTTTGTTTCAAACATTTGTGTAGGATATATACGTTTGCTAAACTTAAAAAAAATACAGATGCCTTCCATAAAAGCTGTATCCTGCTGCTAAATGCAAATTCCTTCTTCAAGGAGTGATTGAGTGCCCTAAAACCATAAATTTTACTTTGCCGGCCTTGTGCCCCTGCAGTGACAAGTGGAGAGCAAAGCCACCACTCCAAAGCAGTGGGTGCAAGGTGTCCCAGCAAGCCCTCAGCGCAGGTCTGGAGCAAGAAGTGAGCGGACCTTTGCCTGGGGTCGGACATCGTGTTGCTGATCTACTGAGGTTCAGTGAACACTCCTGCTGTGAGACAGCTGTGGTGTGACCTGGACATGTCTTCTGGCAGAAGCTAATGGTGCTGACCTGCAAAATATCTAAAAGATGAAGCATGAATACTTAACTTCTCATACAGTGCCTCTGCTGTGGTTAGGAGGAGCTGGTGTCTTGAGCTGAAATGCCATTACCTGAATGCAAGGATGGATCCGACAATTACTGTGATAGATGCTTGATTTTGGAATGCACTTGGCATGATAGAAAAGATTCTCGCTCTACTACATTTAAACTTTGGAGTAGGGGATGAGGAGTTACAGAGATGGACAACTGCCGGAATGTGAACCTTTACCTGAGGATGAACAAATTGTCATGTCAGGTCCACTCAATTTTAATGTTACCTTGTTGGGGTGGTTTCTCCTCTGAAGGAGTCCAGGGGAACATAAGGAGAGAGGGACAAACATAATGCTGATATTCCTAGCACAAAATAAAAGCATCAAAGGTCTACCTGAGCCTGCTGGCACATGCAGAAATAGTTGCAAGGTTCAAATGAAGGAATAGACATTCTTGTAATGTCCACTGAGATGGTTCAGCAGCTGAGGGTTTGTCCCTTAAGGTTTAGTACTGCTCCACTCTTTGCAGAACTGCCCTCATGGTACCTTAGCACAGCACTCAAACAAGCCAAGGGCTTAGGAGGTATTTTAAGAAATTAAGATGCAAAAAAATGCAATTTGCTATGTTTTCTGACTACTCTGTAGGTTTCGGTTTGGTGCTGGAGGGATACGATGAGCACTCCACAGCCCTCAACCAGCTGCAGGGTCAGGGCCAACCCGTGACTGTAGGGATGGCCCTAGGGATGTCCCCTGGCTAAGCAGGTGTATGGCTGGGAAGAGGGAGGGAACCCTGCCCCTCCTCTGCCCTATTCACCTCCCAAGTGCTGGGCTGGTTTTTGGGAAGTGCCAGAAGTGCTGTTGCTCTTAGCTGGTGTAGCTGTGCCTGGCAGGGAGGAGGAGGAAGGCTGATGCCGGAGCAGGGGCTGCGCTGGGGCACGGTGGGGAACAGAGGAAGAGTTGGGGAAGTCAGCTGGGGTGCTGACTGTAAGGCCTGGGGAGGTGGGCAAGCTATGGCCTTTCAAGTAGCTAACACAGCATGTCGCACGTGTGTGTTTTTGCTGAAAAGCTAAGGCCTCTGGACATTGGATGTTACCTTGTAACTAAACCAGGATAGTAATGGTGAATGCCGGTATTGCGTTAAACGGCCTTCTTCAGCCCGTGCTGGACCCACACCGAGAGCATCATGAAGGTCAGAGTTGGCTCTAATGAAAAGCATTTGCTGCAGGCATAAAAAGTTCAGGCGGTCCTCAGCTGCTGAGGGGAAGGACCGGGCTCGGAAGACTCGCCTGTGTGTTTCAGGAGGAGACGCAGCTCTTCCAGGGCTGATGCATGGCGGCTACAGCGGCACATGGGACACTTCGGGTGGCTACAGCTACGGTGGCGTTTCACTGGTTGGCACCTCCCGAAACTCCGGTTTCCCGCCCGTGGCTGCCGAACGCCCACCAGAGAGCGCAGTGCCCCTTCCCAAAACGGCTGAGGGCTCCTTCCAGGGGCTGCACTGGTGGCTGGCTCATGCATGAATCATAATGCAAACACGATGACACAAGACCTCTGAGACCTACCTCTTATGTTTAGTGTCATTTTATGAGGGTCTACCTCGGCTCAGTTAATTACATTGTACAACAGATTTTCGTTAGTCATATGTAGATCTAATTTTCAAGATTGTCCCTGGATACCAAATTAGTAGAGAAGACATCAATCGCAATTTGCTTACAAACATACTTTAAACACCAGCTGCTTGTAAAAATGCACATAATGTTTTTAAATTAAAAAGCTCTGTGTTGCCTTAAAAGTACTCACAACAGGCAGCACGATCATACATTTACTCTCTGTAATGCATTTACTTTGTACCCCTGGATAAAAAATCAGTGTGCCTGTACGAAACCCAGAAAGTTTATGAGTTGCTCCATGTCCCTGTCACTCTTTATGGCACATCGTGGTTGTGTAACAAGTCACGATGTTAAACTCTAGTAGAAAAAGCCCACAGAAGCAGGTTAAAAAAATATGTAAGGTGTCATATGTTAAAGGTAAGTAAATCAGTAAGAACATCCCAGGACTTCCAGTCTCCCTGTGTACATTTTAGAAAGAGTTTTGGAAAAGCAAGCAGTTCATATTTGTTCTGGTCTCCTCACCTCTGTTAAATACCAGTTATATTCTCAGTATCTGTACACAATAGACAAATGTAAAATATATAAACCAAGATGTCTTAGTGTCCTACACCACCACCACAGTTCCACAACTCTGCTATGAATTAACCATGAAGTAGATAAGGAGTACACTTTTTAGTATTTCTATTTATCATCTCAGCGTGTTAATACTCCCAGTACTTATTCTCTTGTCAGTACTCATAATATTCTTCAGTGTTCTCAGCACTCTTGTAAATAGATTATACCCTGAAGGGTGACTTTCTTAGTAAGATGAAGACAACTCTTTTGCTTTGTTTTGCATATCACAACAGAAGAAAGGTTCTCTTCCCTTGGCGGTTCAGTCAAGAGCAAGGTTTTCATTGTTGATAAAGAACAGAGGATATTGTTCATACAATATTGTCACTATAGCAAGATTTTCACAAAATTCCTGGAGTAGACAGTAATTCAGTAGGTTGTTTTATAGTTACATGCCAGTCTTGAATATGATAAAAATTCTTTCAGTTTTCCTGTGCATACATACTGACACTGAAGCAAATCAAATGCCTGAATTTATTCTTTTATCAATTTCTTAAATTCTGCTGACCAAAATCAAAAGTACTGCTTATGCATGTTTTAAGAAGTTAGAGCATATGTGCTCCTTCCTCTGGAAATACTCAGCGAAAAAGAAACTGTTACAATGTACTAAATAATAATTATATTATTGAAAAACACTGACTTGTATGGCAGTTAATGGTAACTTTTGCACTAAGAACAACTTAATTTCCAGGAGATGTAGTTCTTTGAGCTGCAGGCTCATTTTTTTGCCAATGCATGAGAAAAGTAGTGTTCAGGGATTCCATGATCTTTTCTTGAAGGTGATAGCTGGATCTTCATGAAACATTTTCCTCCTGAGCATTCACGTTAAGCAAAACAAATCCATGACCAGCACAATATTTTTCAGAAATAGTTTTTAGAATGATCTTGGGTTATTGGAATATAAACCAGGCATAGGATAGGACATAACAATACCTAAATCACATGAAATTTTCTTATCTGTAAGTTGCAAAGAACGTCACAAGTGAGATGAATGTTGTTATTCTATTTCAAATGTGAAGCACCAGAGATACAAAATGCTCGGTCCATGGTCATGCAGTGGTTCAGTTACAAATACAGTCTGGACCTTCTAACTCCAAATTCCGGGACTATGTCTTCTCCTATCCGTACTGTTTTTCATAGTAATTAAAAGGGTAAATCAAGAAATACTTTGTATTTTATGATACTTGGTGCTCAAACAAGCAATGAAACTTCTAAGAATGTGAAGGCTTGTCTACTTGAGAAGGATTACTGGTTTAATTTGGTTGCTTATATTGATGAAAAAAAATAATAAAAAAGACAAGGAAAATATATACAAAAGAGGTTGTCTGAACTGATAAAACCAGGCTCAGCTCATGCCTCAAACTCTTCAGACCAAGGGACGACCAGTGGTAGCAAATATCCATGATTTTATTTCTGAAACAGAATCCACCCTTGGAAACAAGTTCTTCCTGCAGGTCGGTGGTGTATACTTGTACAGATCTCATAAGTCTACATCACATATTTGTCGCTTATGGACCTGATGAAAAGAGAAGTTTATGCTCCTGTATAAAACCAGGATAAACTTTTAGCACTGCTAACTAGACAGAAATGGCTGCCAGAGTGGAAAAGAATGAAATCAATGGAAGAAATACCTGTGACTTGACCTGTGGATTGGGCTTCTAGCAGGTAAAAAAAGTTAATTGTGAAGAGGATGGTAGAGGGTAACTAGAGCTTTTCCTCTTCTATGTGCCTTAATAAATCAAGTATATAATTTAGTATGGGTTTACAAGGATTATAAGATGGAAAGAAAAAGCCATCAGCTATATTACTACTTATTTCTGTTCCTTTGATTTGATATTAATAGAATCTTTTTTTCAGAGAAATCAACTCAATGTTAAATAAAGTTGTACAGTGCAAAAATATTTCTAAATATTTCCATTGCCATATTCACAGAAATTCTTTATTATAAACCAACTAAATTTGTATTCAGGGAATAAGGTTAAAGAACTATTCTATCCAGGGTTTTATGTACATTTAACTGTTGTATTTATCCACAGATAATTTAGTCAATCTTAATACAAAATATGTTAGACAATACATAATATGTTAGATTTGGGTTTCAGGTTGTAACCTGAGCTCCTGGTGTTACAGGGGAAATATGTAGTTATTATTTATTATGCAGCTTGCAATAGTTCGGGAAATGTTTAATCCAGTAAGATAAAAAGTAGCTGCTTAAAATATTCATATGTTAAAACACTGTGTAAGTAAAAATAGAGTGTTTGCTTTCAGGCCACCACAAATACCACAGTTAGCAAGCTGTATACCTGGTAGTAAAAGTTTGAAGGATTAGAAATTAAAGGAAGTCAGCATCTGTTTTGGTTACCGTTTTTAATGCTTGTTCAAAGCCAGCAAGTAAGCCCATCATTTTAAAAATTAACATGGCAGGAAACACGATCCGAAAGGCTGCTCCTTAAGCTTGTCCTTACGGGCATGAAAGAAGCTCAATACAGGACTGTGATACACAGCCTGTGGGCAAGAAATTGATCCATAAATCTTTGTAAATTAAGCCAGCATTTGTGTTACTGAAGAATGGATTTCATCTGGTAGTGAACTCAGAACACTCAATGGCCTTATATATCGTGTATATGAATTTGGTTTAGAGTTCCAGCAGCTGCTGCAAAATTGCTATGAAGAAATACAGTTCTCTGATTATATTTTCAATGTTCTTCTAGTCTGGATGTGTTTTGCAGGTAATAAATGTTAACCCTGAGAAAGATGAAAAAGCATCATCATCATTTTTGTATTAAACCTCAGTTAGCATCAGTTCATTTTAAATTCAGAGTAATAGTAGGATGTAGCTTTTTTATTTATGCTAAAATTGAAACAACGTGAAAGGAACACAGAATATATCATTTGGTAGATCTGAGAGATCATAGAATTTAGTTCAGGGAGTGGAGAACACGCTTTTAATGAGACTTTCTTGTCTCCTTTATGTGCTCTGTGTAATCTTAAATTTGTTGATTTGAAACACTGTGCAATTTTAATAAAGTCTTCTGCTTAATAATTCTTGATTTCCATCACCTTATTCCTGCAATACTGATGACAGATTTAAATACTTTCAAGAATATTTCACTATCTTTCAAGCTAAGACTCTCTGAGTCAGCAGACTCGACCTCTCACAAGGCCCTCTTACTCAATGACCACTGGGGAACAGCTACAAAGGAAAAAGTCTACTTTGCAACAGTACAGTAAAGTTTTAGTAAACCTTTCTCACCCCAGAGACTGCAGAAAAGATGATGAAATGGAACAAAAGTTGCAATCAAGAAGTTTGGTATTTGCTACCGTGCGTCTGTCAGTGTAATTTCCACATCACACACGCTTGTGATGTTAAACACGGTATGACGCGAAAGAGGCCTGAGTCAAGGTCTGATCTTAACTAGTAAGTGACTGTCCAAGAGACTCTTTTTGCTGATAAAACTAGTCCTCAGGTAGCTTTTTTTGCCTTCAGTGTGAGTATGTGATGAGGGCATGTCTGTAGCACCTTCCTCTTTTTATTTTTCCAGACAGACTTGTGATTTCTCTGCTTGTGCTCTGAACTAGCAGGATGCGTGACAGGTCCTATCCAAAACCAGGCACGTAACTGAGGTAGCACAGACCTGAATGCATGCGGGTGAGTTCAGGATTGCTCCTTGGTTTTCACAGAATCGTAGAACAGTTAGAGTTGGAAGGGACCTTAAAGATCATCTAGTTCCAACCCCGTTGATGTGGGGAGTTGCTCAAAGCTTCATCCAACCTGGCCTTAAACACTTTGAGGGATGGGGCAGCCACAACTTCTCTGGACAACCTATTTCAGCATCTCACCACCCTGACAGTACAGAATTTCTTCCTGATATCTAATCTAAATCTACCCTCTTTCAGTTTAAAACCATTGCCCCTTGTCCTATCGCTACACTCCCTGACAAAGAGTCCCTCTCCACCCTTTTTACTCTTTACACTAGTGAGACTGCAGTGACGCCTATGAACGTGTATCGTGTTTTGCTCCTGTTCCATCGTTGACACATACAGACACCGAATACACAGGTCTCCTGCTCTCATCTTTCCAGAAGTCTACCACACAAAGTTCACAGCAGGAACACCGAACATCCCTTATTGTTAGTCTTATCAAATACCGAGGGTGATAAAAGACTTGGTTCCCCTCTCAGACCGGATCATGTTTGGAGCAAACAAGAACCAAACTTGAAAATTTTAAGTACCTTTGTAGTCTCTCATTTACCTTCTCATTTCTGGCCACCCTGAGGCAGCCAGGAGCAGGCTGGCAGGGAACAGCGCTGCTTTCCACCGCTGTCACAGGCAGTGTGGTGGAAACAGAGCTGCAGCAGCACTTCCCCACTCCAGCTGCTTTCTCCCAAGCAGCAAGGGAAGTGCAACCACCTAACTTCACACCCATGGAACCATGGTGTCCACCCCATCCTCTGAAGCAGCTGGAGACTACTCTTTCGGAAGGCTTGTTATTTTAAAATAGTACACATGCAGCTTTTCCCCTTTTTAAAAAGCAACAGTTAACACTTTACTATCAGAGCAGAGAAGACAGAGCCACCTTCTTACCTGCTGTCTGAAGGGGTTTAAAACAAGAAGGTGAAAGCACATGCATGTGCAGTTCTTGATCTTTGGCCAGGGCAGAGTTTGAACCCGGTGATCTCAGCCGATGCCTGTGTAGACTTTCCTTGTGGAAACTCTCACTGATACAACCTTACAGAAACCGTTACAGTAACTCAGTGATACTGGAGATTTTTCTTTCCTGCTGCCAAGGTTTGCTGTAAAAAGCATTAGAGTTCCTGGCATCGGTGCCATCCCACACCCTTGGTACGAAACTTGGCCCTGATTTCAAATTTGTTATCATATTAATTTAACCATCCAACTCTTGGCTGTCTTTATGTCTCTGCTTTTTTCTTTGCACTGCTATAAGTGCATATAAAATCAGATCTAATCTCAGTAACTCTGACAGTTTCCATGATGCTAACAACAATACCAGTACCCACGGATGCACCTAAAGTAAGGGTCCTCTGCTAAGGAGGAGGGAGGCAAAGAAAAGATCTTGAAATAAAGTAATTACCATGGATTTTTACCTTTCATTAGATATTTGTCAGGTGTAAAGGTTTCAACTCCTGTTTTGCACTGAATTCCAGCACAGTGCTCCTATGTTGTTGATTATCATTAATTTGCAAAAGTCATTTTTGAAAGATGTCAGAGTCCAATATGACAAAACATAGTTGAAGTTATTTATTTATTGATGTATTCGTGAGTGCTTTAAAAAAATGTATATTTCTTGAATTACTACCTTGCTTTATAGCCAATACTGTTTCATTTTCAGTATTACTGCAGTGAAGTTATTTTTGACAGTCTTTCAGTTTCTAGTGCTTCCTGCCCTAATAAGAATGTAAAGCCATTGCCCAGTAGATAGTCTTATAGGCCTGATGAGCTGGATTCAAAATTAATGAATCTTCCTCTTAATTTTAACCCCTGAATATAGCCTTGACCCTCTCCTCCTACAATGTTGAATTACAACTAGATTGGGGGTGGTTTAAACTATTGATGCAGTTGTCCGTGATGGCATTGCTGTATTATTAATTGTAGACACAGACTACATGTGCATACTCATCCCTTTATGTAAAAAAAGAGATACTTTTCAAGCTTTATGTAACAGAGACATGCTCTTAGCTTTTAACTGTCCCAGCTTAGCTTTTCTAACTAGAGTATGTGCTTAATTTATCATGAAATAATAGTCACCATAACAGCAATATGTATTACGCTACAAGTTATTCATAACATAGGCTGTATTTTTAGGCATCAAATGTATGAGTATGTTACAGAGTTTTAAGGAAGTATTGGGTATCTGCTGAGTGTGGTAACAGTCCTGAGAATCAGTCTTAGTCCTGGTTTTCATGTAAATGATGCATCTTAGCTTAAAGCTCATCCGGTGGTGTTTAGAGTAAATTCTTCTGCTTTGCAATATGAGTGGGCTAAGAGCATACACACAGTTGTAATCCATGTTTAAGCTGGTAAAATAAGTGTCCAGAAAAGCTCGTAGTAAGTGAAGCTGACTAGTACAGAACAGCCCATGTCTATGTTGATAAACCCTCTGAGCCTCCAAAAGAGGTTGGCTGTGTGGACATGACCTCTTGGTGGTAACCTCCATCCTGTGATAACTTTTGAACAGTACCCAGGAATTATTTGGAAAAAGTTACTTGGTAGAGGCTAACAGCACGGCTCTAACACTACAAGACAAGCTGTTCCAGGGCCCAGGACCCTTCTCTGGTAACTTGTACTTTGCTTCTATAGAGGCAGCAAGAGTAGACCAGCTAAGCTGCTGTAAGACCATCAGTTGAGCTTTTAGAGTAGAGAATGATCTTTATTGAATGATGACATTTTAAAAGTGGGTGGAGTTTGGCCCGCACTCCTAATTACATTTATGGAATGATACACATCTTCAGATAACTGAGCTGAGTGGAAGGGACTCTGTTTTGCTTTATCCCAGGCACATGGAAAGAAAGGGCTTTGTCTTATCTTGGAAGGAGGAAACAGAGAGGTAAAAAGTGTTGTGTACCATGGTAGGAAGGCAGGGGGAAAAGGTTTCCAGTCCTGAGGAATGTCAAGGAAGTGGAAAGAAAGCCTCTTTTCTGAAATGCCTGCTGCAAGTTGGGAAGGAAAGGAGAGGCCTGAGAGCTGAAAGTATGGCTTCACTTGTTGAACTTCATGCATTACTTATGCCTCAGTATGACATGCAATAATCAGCAACTAAAGATTTTGACTGATAATACACAGACTCTGCATGTGAAAACAGCAGATAGATTCCACATCAGCTGAAACTCCCCAGGGATTTACCTCTCAGGTGAAGCCTGTAAATTAAGTTTGGTGGGACAGATTTTTCAGCTGTTGTAAATCAAAACATTTACGTGATTCACAACACATGAGGATCCAGTCCAAATTGTGTATAGATAATTTCTATTATATGAGAAGGAATTTGGGGCCTGTTTTTCCTGTGATTTATACCAGCATAATTTTGGAGTAAGTGCAGTGAACACAAAAGTATTTCATCATTGACTGAGAGGTGAGTTAGTTCCAACATGTGCATTGCAAGGATGTAAATTCCAGGTAATGTTGTGTTTCTTACTATTGTTGTCCAGTTTAAAACCCAGCAGACGTATATTTATGTCCATTACAGTCATGTTAAATTGAGTCCATCATAGTATTAATCATATAATAGATTTGTGGCTAAATCACAATAAATATGTTGATTCTATCATTTTAATGGTCTTCCAGAGAAAAATACTGATTATTCTATTTAATTAATGATGCTAAAATATTGGCAATATTATTGAAGGCCTTTTTCAAACAGAAAAGAAAAGCAGGCGAGCACATGTAATATTCTTAAAAATATACCGAGATTTTATTGCTTTGAATAATTAAACAAGGAGTTGTCATCAGATCTGTGGAAGATTTTTATGAGACGGTTCCTTAATAACAGTGTATTTAGCACTGGTGTTCCGCTGCAGAGTATTTTTTGCAACCATTGTACTGCTAACAGCTAGCGTGTCTACCTGTACGAGGAGAAAAAGTTTTCTGGAGCAGCACAGTCCAGCTGGTAACATATAAAATGCATTTAGACTCCAGGATACTCCCGCCAGGCTCCTCAGCTTCTCCTCAAAGGAGTGGTTATTCAAGTAATGCACGTAGTCCTAGCAACCCACCCAGTAGTGCCCCAGCACAGCAAGGCAAGAGGACAAGCTTCTGCCACTGTGTCCCCGTGGGAGGGCGGGTAGGAAGGGGGGCAGGTGTTGTCCTGTGCCTCCATGTGCTCCACCAGGTAGACTTGCTTCTGGAACAAGCCAGCCCAGAGGGATATCCCTCAGCTGGGATACAGCCCTGGTGCTGATGGATTTCAGGCTACTGTCTGAAATTTAATTCCCTTTAATGTGTATAACTGAGAGCCTGGGAGAAGACACTTTGAATGTTGTTTTTCAAGATGCTGTGAAGTGTTGGCATGAGAAACTGGACCCAATAAAAAGAAGAGGGAAAGGCTAAAAGCTAAAATAGAAGTAATAGCCATTTATTAGCCATTTGTGGAAGGCGCTGGTCATCGTGCATGCTAAGTGGCGATAATGATGTGGTGTGATGATGTGGTGACTCAGAGCTGACTCTTTTCAGAAGGCTGCAGCTGGCTGCTGTGCTTCCAGCCATCCTCTTCCCTGCAGCTCCAGGGAGCTGCGCAGCTGGAGAAGTGGTGAATTTGCCCGTTCTACCTAAAATAGAAGCCTGGAGGCTGGGGAAGAAAAGCAAGCTGTCAGAACTGCCTTCTTATTTCATTCCTCTTTTCCCCACATGGCAGTAACTCCCTCCAGTGACTGGAGGAGCAAAGGCAGTGGGATGTTTCTACAGGACGACACTTTTGGTATCAGGGTCTCGCCTGGAGCACTTGTAGGAAATGACTGTCCTTCGCTTACCTGTGATCCATCAGCTTGTAGCTTGGCTGAGTTGCCCGCCACAGGCAAACCACAGAGGTCTCAGTAGCCTCAGGGGTTCATGGCCAGCAGTAAGATGTGGTGCCCTAGGATTTTATTAGACGCCGTTAGTCACCATAAGGTGGGGTCTGCTTTAAAATATGACAGGCAGCTCTTTCAAAACACCTGGAGGTGGAGAGGTAGGTGGGGGAGTTCAGGATGAGCTTCTTTCCTCAACAGGTAGAAAGAGGGAGTGGGGAGGTGCATGACATTGAATCACATCTACACTTTTTTATAGTGAGAAATAGACTGAGGAGAGTCTCTGGTCTTGACAGGCCTTCTGCCAGCAGGTGCCTGCAGCTGCTCAGAGCCCATGATACCACCTCACGCGGCTTGCTGCCATTAGGTATGCTAGGTATGTCTGTGTTATGGTTTTTTATTTGCTTATTTCGATTTTAGAAACTGAGGCCAGTAAATAGCAGCTGCACTTTAATAGTCCTGGGGTATGCAGGGCTGCAGGACGGCTTCAGTGCGCGGCACCTCCAAACGGCAGTGGCTCTAGAGCAGCGCTCTTTCCCACTCTTCTTCCTAAACCTTTTTGATTCGGTCACATTTTCTACCCTTCCTATTTCTTTTCTGTAGAAATAGCTATATGCCAACTCAACATTATACCTGACGTTGCTAACTCGCTGTTGTAGGTACCCACCACCTTCCCTCCGCAGCCTGACCCCGAGCTTTGCTGCTGCTGCAGAGATTGTTCACTTTCTGTTTATGAAGTACACAGCACATTTTGGGGTGCCAAGGGAAAACCATTACCATCCTTTTGTGGGTTGTTTTTGATGGTGAAACAGACGTATTGCTGAAAGGAGTGATGGTTCGGTTTCAATCACGTAGCCACGTCCGACTGAAGACAGTGTGTGTTCATACTTTTTACAATGTGTTGATAAATGGCATTGGTCTTTGTGAGGACACAAGTCTTTCTCTTGATGGTATTTAGCAGTAGGCTGATGTTTTCTTTGTCATCATTTCATCTCAGGGAGATCTTTACACTTGCTGAGCTAATTATTTGGCACAGAAGTCTTCAATGAAAAAAACCCCAAACCACCCCAAACCAAACATTTTGTGTATTATGGACTAACGTAAACTCATATACTGAAAAGGTTCTTTCAGAGTGAAGTGCTGCAGTCGCTAGTTTGGGGATGATGAAAATTGAGCTCAAACAACATGTGAGATTATATTGCATAAAGACAATCTGAGAAAACAGCTCTCACTGCAGCCCTTGGATGCTGCTTGTTAAACACCTGTAATTGCCTGGGGAAAGCTTATGGTGCTTGATTCCCTTGCAAGACCTAACCCAGGGGGTAGAGCAAGGGACCAAAAGTCATTCTGGATGGTGCTCTGGTTGGTGTGGACAGGGATAGCCTAAAATGGGCTGCAGACTCAGGAGGGGATGGTTACATTACTGAAATCACAACAGACTTTTTTTGTCAGGAGCTCTGCACTGGAAGGAATTAAATCCTGCACTTCCCTGACCTTGCTTGTGCAATTACTTGTCTTGTGACATTCTTTGACGGATACATCCTGAGTTAACATTAACTTTAGGAGTTTTAAAGCACTGTATAATCATGCTAACTCTCACAAACTTATAATCTACTTACATTTCACAAATAAAGAATCAGAAGCAAGAACTCATAACTAGCCGATGGTTCACTTCAAACTGTTTTCAGAGCCAGGATTATAATGCAGGAATACATGAATGCTTGACTCCTACGATTATCTTTGCTCATTATACAGCTCCATTCCCTTTATTTTCGTCTCTCCTTTTTAGAGACTAAAACATTATTTCATAAAGGCTCCAAAGATTTACGTACAAAGCTTGAATCAAGATACAATGAACAAAATAAATTCTGACTGTGGCAAAGAGTTCTTCTCCATGCCCACCAGCTCTAGAAAATGTTTCAGTTGTTTTAATGACTTAAAGGCTTAAAAATTATTTGGCCAATCTATTTTAGATTTTTAGTAAGAAAGTAGAAACTAAAATAATCTGCAAGAAATTGGATCATTTCCTACTTTGAAACCTCCTGTTTCCAAGTTGCTTTACGGACTCTGCTTCAGATTTCCTGCGGAAGGTTTAATCCATTACACAGGCCAAAATTTCAGGCAGATAGGTTTTGTGTGGAGGAAGATGAAGCTTAGGGAAAGCTTATTTATGTCTGTATTACAAGGGAACCAGAATGATGCATTTGCGAATAATAAAGAATACACATCCAAATATTTAAAATCAACCAACTTTTTTTCGAAGGGAGAAAATGTAATTTCTGTATTTATTTTTGCCCAGCACAATTCTGCTGACTTCAGTGGAATTATTCTAGTTTACAGTTACCTAAAAGTGGAAAGAAGCAGATGTCTTTTTCTAATTCTTGATTCTTTCTTTTCTGATACTTGATTCTCACACTATTTTGTCAGTGTGTACTGAGGATGAGGCAGTTCTGTTGCAGTATTTGAAAAATTCTGTCCAACCTCTGCTGTTTGTCTGAAAGCTTGCTGAATACAGCTCTGCAATGTCAAACATCTTTGATTTGATTTGGACTGGACCAGATGTCAACAAATTGGAATTTAATGTTGTTGAGATAGACGACAGTGTAGGAAGCATAAAGGGATTCATTACAAATTAGAATTAAAGAAAACATTCAGATGTAGTTGTGCAATTTTTATTCACCACAAATTAGATCAATTAGAAAAAAATCAGAAATCCCTTTTTTTTCTCATTCCTTATGAAGAAGTGAATGGGAATTTAGGGCTTATATCGTAAGGCACAAGCATGCTTCCCCCCCTGATCTGAACTGGTATTTTTCAAATAACAATTCATGGTATATATGGTGACATTCTTCCTTGGCCTTTTGAAAATATACAGATTCTGATTTGTCTGGAAGATGATTAGACAGAAACTCAACAAAAGCTCAGTGTTGAGGAGCAAAACCCAAACTTTTTTAGAGTCTCAGATTTATCTACAGTAGCGTAGGCACATAAACCTAGTAAGGACCTTTGCTTTCTTCATATTGACACCAGCAAATATACAAACAATGGCATTTTACATGTACAAGGGATTGCAAAGCAAGTTCTAAAGTCAGAAATGCACAGAAATTAACTGTTAAAGCTGCTTCTGTGAACATTCATAGGATGAAGGTTAACTGTTGCTTAACTGTCTAGCAGAAAATACAGATGACCAATGAAGAGACTCTCCCTGTGGCAGGAGAGCTTCCTCTGCAGGAGAAAGCTCCTTTTCTCCAGGATCTCAGTGGTGGCACAGAGGTTTCTTTCTCCAGCCTCGGCTTATCAATTGTACACCTAACTGAGGTCTCAGAGACATCTTTCCTCTGCCCTCCAGCTCTGCTCTCAGATTTTCTTTAGGAGAGCAGGCGGTCTGGCTTCCAGGGGAACGGTCATAATGGGCTGTGGTATTGCCTGGCAAAGCTCAGGAAATTCAAAGGAGTCAGAAAGGGACTGGGAGCAGTTTTCCTCAGTCCTGAGCAGAGTCACATCCCCTTCCTGATGCAGGCAGAGTGGTGGGCATTGGCAGATCTGGATGAAGGAAGAAAAAAGCCTGGTAAGGCACAGGTGTATAATTTCCCTTTAGGTACACTCAGGTGGGGGCTATCTGAAAGAAATGGGTCTGGTTCCACCTAACCCTGGTTTCTATTGTGGGCAGACCTGATGCAGAAGAGGATAGGCTCACTTGGGGTGCACAAAAATCTGGAGTTTTGTCGTGGTTTTAGACATGCAGGTGTTGTAGTCTTGTCTAAATAAAGACTGAATGAAACCCGACTAGCAGCTGAGGGTTTGTCTTGAGGCTTACCTGAAAGATTACAATTCTTCCACACAGGGCAGAGAATTGCATTTATAATTGTTGTTTTCTTAAGCATGAAGAAGGAATTAGTCTCTTGTGGTCATTTTCTCTGTAAGGACTGAAATATGGGTCCCTTTAAAAGATCGATCACTTTTTCTCTGTTGATACAGTATGTCTTTCAATGAAAGACTATGATTCTTTTTCTGAAGAATGTTATTGGAATTATTGACAGTGTACATATACACAATTTATCTAAAAATATGCATTGATCTTTGCAGAATAGGGACTCCATGTAGAAATTGGTTTTTAAAAGATGTTATAGTGATAGGTTGAAAGGATTAATTGGTGAAAATTATTTTTGTTTTTGTATCTCTTCCATCTTATGAAATGCATACATAGTTTGTCTTTCTTGGTCCCAGTTTCATATGCAACTGTATAAATATTTCCAGAGGGTGGTTTTTTTTTTTTTTCTGTAAGACTGTACACAACTTAGGTTGTTTTGGTTTTGCACACTGTGTTAGATGTCCAAGGTTCAATGTGTGTTTTTGCTGAATTCAGACCTGAACTGTTCTGGGGTCTAACCTTAGAAAAATCAGAAATTCATAGGATTATCAACACTGTTCCCCATTGTTGCTGATCAAGATTATAAGAAATATGGCTTCTGGATTTTGAAAAGGTCTCTCTAGAAATACTTCCTGGTATGTCTTCAAGAAAATTATGTTGCTGAAAAAGCACTTAACTCTTTGCCTTTTTTCTTTCAGGTGACTGAAAAAAAGCATTGGTCAATTATACTCTTGAGCTTCACTCACCTTCTAGTTTTAACTAAAGGTTGCAAAGCAGTTGGTAAACTCTTTAAGAATTTTGTCAAGAACACAAAAGTATGTCTAAGAGTGGTGTCCACCGAGTTTTTACATGAAGTAAAGGATAAGTAAGATTAAATAATAAATACAAATCACCCTCATTTCCATAGAGTGCCCGTTTAGCAAGAGTAGGCATTTCTCTATGGGCATTCTGGCTAGCTTTTCTGTTATCTAGAAATACAAATCTGGCTTGAGAATGATCTTGAAAGTAAATTAGACGAGTAAAAGCACCTAGTAAATGTCTCTGCTCTTGTAGAATCCAATAAAGATTAACTTCATCTCAGACATAAGTGATAAAATCAGCATTTCTAGATTAAACCTGTTGAAGTGCATGGCTTTATTCAGTGACTGTAATCCTGAGCTTAGGAGTTGCAATGCTTACACTTGATTTTGCAAGAAAGAACAGTTCTTCTGATGATCCACGGCTAATTCTCTTCCTCCTCATTTTTTGATATTATGTTAAATATAACAGAAGTGTCTACCTTGATGTAACTAATTTTATAGGCATTTTTGAAATTATTGAAAGCATATTCTGCCAGCACCAAGGTACAACAGCACTACAATTTTCCTTGCCAAGAGAAATCAAAGATTGAATTCTCTTCTGTTTCAGACTCCCTTTTCTCGTCACCAACCCCTATCACACCTCCAGTGTTTTAAAAGCTTTTATTATTATTGTTATTAGCACAAATGTCTGGAGAAAAAACAGGACAAAAAATACCAGAAAGATAACACAAATAAAAAGAAAGCAAGCTATAAATGAGTTCATATGTACTCCAGAATAGGGAATGGCTAAGCAATATGATTTGAAAGGAGGAACACATGGCAGTTGAATCTATAGCTACAATTTAAGGCTATTCTTACTCACGACTGAAGCAAAGGGCAGACTATTCCCTTCTTTTCTGCAAGAGTCTTGCAAGGCTTCTCCTTTTTTATACATCCCAGGATGATTTTGCTGCTTTGGCAACAGCAAAAATGTTAGCTGTGATCCTTTCTACTCTTCAGCTTCTTTTCTGGGAACATACAGGATCACAGGGTAAATCAGGCTCGAAGGGACATTGAGAGGTGGCTTTCTAGTCCTATCTCCCACTCAAGACAGGGTCAGCTGTGTACTCAAACCAGGTTGTTTAGGCTTATTTCTGCCCATCATATCTCATCCTCCTGCTGTGCCCTGCTGTGAAGAGACTGGTTCCCTCTTCTTACTGCCCTTCCCAGAGGTGTTGGGGAGCTGCTGATAAGTACCTCAAAAGCCATCTCTCTCCTGGGATGAACCAGCCCTGGTTTCTCAGTTTCTCCTCACAGGGTGAGTGCTCCAGTCCCATCTTGGTGGTCCTCCACTAAGCCCATTCCAGTTTATTCACATCTTTCCTGTACTGGGGAACCCAAAATGGAACACAATACTGTAGAAGCAGTCTAAGGAGTGCTGAGTAAAGGAGGTGATTACTTTGCTCTATTTCTGGCTATTCTTCCGGTCACACAGCCCAGGATGCTGTTGGCCCTCTTTGCTGTCAGAGCACTCTGTTGGCTCATGCTCACTCCCTGTCTGCCAACACCCCCAGTGTCTTTTCAGCAAAGCTGCTCCCCCCAGTAAAGTCCAGCCAGCACCACTGCAGGAAGCTCTTCCTTCCCAGGTGCAGGACCTTGCACTTGCCCTGTTGCATCAGTAGGTCTTCAGTCTGTGCTGAATTTCAGGGTGTTTATAAAACACATCTGCATGACTCAGGAAGCACAACCTTTGGTAGAACCGATTTGTTCAAAGGACTTTCCAAGTGAGTGATATGCCTTTTATTTATTTTTTTTTTAACTCTCTTTAAGGAGCAAAACCCTATTGTGGTGTTTGGAGAAACATAAATATGGCTTCAGGGAGCTGAGCATGTATCCTCAGAGTAGTAGAGCAAATCTCTCTCTGATATCTTCCTCAGACCAAAATCTACAGGACAGTCAAAACATTCAAAGGAAAAAAAGTTGAATCTTAGAAGTACAGTTCTTGATCGAGTGAATTTCTTCTTTCTGTGATTGATTTAAAAACATTACGCTAACACTTTCCAAGTAACAGACTACTGTTACATCAGAATACGCATACCCCAAATCTGAGCATTGTCTACAATCACAGCTAAGAAATGGGATCGTGCAAAAAAGGCAGGACAAAGTCACATGAGCATCTTTTCTTCTATTGTAGAAGTCATCATTGACTCCAAAATGTAATGCAAGTCTATAATGCTTTACTGAGGTACAAATTCAGTTCTCTGATGGTTGCATGGATTCCTTAACAGTACTTTGAAGTTATTGACAAACTAGCAAGTACGTTATGATAATGGGAACTTCCCCTAGAAAATTCCTCTTTGTCCCTTCATGCCTACAGTTTTGCTGACGTTTGAAAGCTGAAATTTACCTAATTGTCTAGTTATTGATCTCTTTGTACCATGCTCATCACCATGGTTTCTGAACATATGTCTGCTTATTAAAGCTTTATTGTGTTTCACCAGTGGATGATAGGAAGAACACAAGTTATTTCTTATTTTCCAGGCTTTAATCTTCAAACAGGATGTTAAAACAGGCTAACGGCCTATTACTCATCATCTCAAACAACAATGAGAACTATATAATGGTACTTCAGCCCTCACACTTTTATGCAGTGTAATTATAATTATATTGCTGGAACCTGCACAAGTGCATTCTAACCTGCCTGAGGTAACAAAAGCTTTAATCTTCGATTATTACTTCCTGTGTTTGTTGCCTTCATATTCCTTCTACAGAGTACACTGGATCATTCCAGCACAAAATTAATCTCTTGAAAATAAATTGCTCTTTACTTTGTAGTTAAAATATGTTCTTGCTTTGCTATTCATAAACACTTTCTTTTAAAGAGGTATATTTTTATAAAATGACTGTAAATCTTGAACATTTTCCAATACTTGTCCTTTATCCAGACATGTTGGATTCAACCCGCTTTCTCTGGACCTGCTTTGAGTACAAAGTTGGACTAGATGAGCTCTGGAGGTCCCTTTTAATCTACGTGATTATGTGGCTAACCCACATGTCCTTGTTTCCAGTAATCTCAATTTCTACATTTGTAGGATATTTCAGTGTATTTTCAACTTCCATAGATCTAATAAATCTCTGGAATAGCAGAGGAATAATTTTGATTATGTAACCTTAGGATCAGATCCTTGTTAAATTTTAAATTTCTGAAATCTTCAGAAGAGTTTCAGAAAATGCTGGGAAACATTTGAAAAAGGAGATAAGAAAAATTAAATCTCAGAGCTGCAATTTCTTTTTTGACTTAATATTTCCAAACCTAAGATGTAGAAGTTGTTTCTTCTGAGTGATAAAAAAGTAAAAATATGTATAGATACAGGCCTTCAGATTTGTCCTCTAGTGGGCAATTTAGCTAATTATTTGTTTCACGCTTTTTTGTCAGCCAGGATCAGGTAATTACAAAAAAATAACACTGACATAGTTTTGTTTGTCCTGTTGTCAATCAGTAATATCATAATAAACAGTTCCAAAAGAAGCCAGTGGGAGCTCAGTGAGAATTATCTCTGCTCTTATTCTGGAAGTTACAGGAATCTAAAAGCTATTATGTTGAAGATTTTCTTGTTAATTAACAAAAATGGCTTTATTTTTAAAAAATTCGTTTCCAGTCTTTGTGGCTAGCTTCTGGGAACAAATAGATTTTTAAATTTTAATTTAAAATGCAAGAGAAAGATAAAACATTAATATTTAATATTAGTGGGTTAAATCTGTGTTAACCTTAGTAGGTAGCGACCTGTAAGTTCAAATGTTATTATAACAAAAAGTAAAGAGAAGTTTTCATATATTTATCTCAGAGTATGCCCCTCTCATCTTTCCTCATCTCTTCCCTGACTAGCAGACAGAATAGGATTCTGAATACTGATAGGTATAGCAGCTCATAAAGTATCGTTTCCTACATAAATTATAGTTGATTTTTTTTCTCATTTTCTTTGCACATTATATGTTTGCTTCAACATATCTCTAGTGAGCTTTAATAATTTACCACTGGTCTTGCAGTTTTAAAACCTGTTTTTAAACCAAGTATTTCCTAACGATCTATTGTGCAAACAAAAGTCTGTCAGAAAGAAAATTAAAGCCACTAAAAAGCTATGATGGTAGTGGCGCAAGAGTTGGGAAAGTCATTCCTAAATTGTTTTAAAACAAAGCTGGTTGTTGTTTGAAGTATAATTTATTCCATGGTTTCAGAGGGGATTGCAATAGCATGATTTCAAAATATGTTATATATGTGTAGCAAGAGGTATTGGACAGCATCTTATAACTCCACTCTTGCATTAAACAGTAGGAGCTCAATTAATTTGCTTGGATATAAGCATCAGTACCACCGGTGAGGCTCCAAGTGTCTCACCCAGGGCCTTGAGGAGACCCATGTCCTTCTCATGTGGTGGCTGGAGGGTTGGGAGGATGTTCCAGGCCATGCCAAAGGGTCCTAGCTGCTTCTCTATGGGTAGCTGCATGGGGCCGTGCTGGCTCTCAGCTTGTCCCCCGCAGCCCCTCATTGCGTTGCCTGGGCCTCTGCTGACTGCTGTGAGACCTCAGGCCCTGAGGGGGCAGCTGCGTTCCCCATGAGATGCTGTCCCTGTCCCAGATGCATGTGGGGCTGGCAGATCCACGGGAGAGACATACCGCTCTGCAGCAGCAACCAAGCAACAAATGGGGTGTCCTGGAGTGGCTCAAAAGGCACTAAATTACTATATCTGAACAGCTGAATCCTACCCTAAGTGCATGTGCAGACAGATAAACCCTACTCATTAATTCAGCCTGCTCTTTAATGTAGAAAAACCTGTGTAACTCACTGATTAGACCTCTGTGTTAACTTAGGATACCCATAAACTAGTTTTGTTTCTGAGAATTCAGAGGTTTTTTGCCAATGGCTTTTTGCAGTAGAGAATAGTAATAATCAGGCTACAGAAATTGACCTGGTTTATTTCCATGTCCCCAAAGCAGACACACCTGTACTTAAAGTGCTCCTGATACATGTTTGTTCTTGTTTAGATGATGGAGAAGCTACAGTTCCCATAGATTATCTGTTCTATTAGAAAGCTAAATCTCTTTTGCTACAATTTAAGCCCATTACTTATGCCATTCAGAGCAAACAAAAAAAACTCCAACAATTTATTTCTTTCTTCTGTGAACCAATGGTTTAAATACTTGAAAATCTTTCCTCATAAATGGCATCTTCCAGATGTTTTATTCTCTTCAGCTGGTCACATCTTCCAGCACAGCAAAAACATTTTCTGCACAAAAGCTTTTCTCCCCTGGTCCACTATCCCAGTAAAGACCCTTATGATGATGATAGTGAACATTGAGTCAAAGATCACCTAGATTTGACATATGTGCTCTTTTTCTGCCTTTGCTTTTGAGGAATGTTCACTGAGACTCATTTACGAGTCCGCTTCAAACTTCGCATGGCAATAATTTCTAGTGTGCTGGACCTTGGTTGTCTGAGAGACCATATTTTTCTTCAGGTAGTAATGGTGCAATCAGAGTTTTCAAGTTTATGCCATGGCTATGATTTAACTAGGACTGGGTGATATTTTGTTTGAAATTTAGTTCTGGAGGCGCTCTAACTCATAGTGCAGTGAGGGAGCAGGAGACTGCAACACACCACCTTTGTAAATGCTAAGTAGGTCACCAACAATTTACTGGGTTTAACCTGGCTCTCTTCAGTGTACATAAAAGATAATTTGACTTGCCTATGCTGTTGTTGACTTGTCTATATGGTTGTTAAACAACCAATTAATTAGGAATTTGATAAAAATACTCTTCCAATTAAAGAAAGACCTGATCAAATTCAGAAATACGCCAGCTAACGACCAGTGCACCATCCACAGAAACACAAGGCAGCGAGGGAGCTCAGAAGCTGAAGACTGCCACGTTTTATCAGGTTCCACAGAAAATTATTCTCCTTGTGCTTTGCTGGAGACACAAGAGCTTTGGATGAGTCTTACCAACGTACCGTAACTTCATCAGGACAGAGACTGTGTCACCCACTCGATAATGGGATGAGCTTCCCTGACTGAGGGGAACATATAGTGATTTACACCAGCCAACTGCCCGTCTCTTGGTGCCCAGAAAATCATTTTGAAGAATTCTGCACAAAACTTTCACAGTTACTTTTTTTTAATGTCACTTCTTATTTCAGTCACTGGAACTTAATAGAGACAGTAGAAGAAAATAGTGGCAGAATGTGATTTTAGGAGCACACAAATTGGGGGATCTCAGCTGCAGGGGTATGTTTGTCACTACTTTTAAAGTGATCAGATTTTGTCACTACTAGATGGGCTGGGTTTCAGATTATGGTGTCACTTTACCAGTTAAACAACAGATAAGTGTGATCAGTGATTGGATAAAGTACTGAATTAAGTTGGTGAGCCTGGAATATATAAATCACAAGGAAAATAGACACTTAAAAATAGTTTGTCAAATTATGGATAAAGATCAGATGAAAGAAATAAAAAATAGAAACAGAACAGCCTTTGGGACGTCAGTGGGATCCATCAAAGTCTAATCATTATACAGCTCTGGCATTTTACTTCAGTGTAGGGGGTGCCCCAAGCACTTCTGGTTGGTGGCTTGCTGAGTAAATGTCAGTTTAATGCTGTTTTCCTGTTTTTGTGAAAAACTCCTGTAGGGTCTATCATCAGCTAACCAGTTTTATTACGTCCCCACTGCCTCTAGTCAAGCATAAATGTTAGTTCTATATGTAGCTGCTTTCTTGCCTTGTTTCTTTTCACTCAGTGATGTCAGGTTTTTCAGCCATTGAAGGTCTAAGACCAGCTATTTTTGAACCACAAACTACTGGTATCTTTGATGCTTCTTGCAAATCACATCCCTGGGTGCATGTCACAAAATTGGACATGCACACGGTTATGACAGTTATTTTAAAATTATTAGTTCCACTTTAAATGTGATCCATGGATAATGCAGCCCAGTGAGTGCACAGGAAATAGGTTCAGTTCTGTTTCTTTGTCATGGCACCAACAAATAAAAAAGTTTGTGACTGTTGTTGTGTTGTGGGGGGTCGGGGAGGGCATGTGCTTGTCATTCTCCTTTTGAATTTGCAGGGTACGTATCTGACCCAGATTGCATGCTATATTTTAAGTTTATTTCTTCTTTTAAACATGCTTCACACAAAATAAGGAGGAAATATTTTGTGCGAGTATTAGTTAATTTAGGAGAAACTTTGACACCTAATAATAAATTAGTGAAAGTAATGCAGTTCATTATTCTGTTCTAAACACTGTAAGTGTCCATAGTAACTTACAGTGTGCCATAGAAGGAACATAATCCCTGCACCACCAGGACATCACAGTCTAAATGTATGAGCAGGCACAGTATACTGAACTTTTCTTGTACATCTCTTCCATTGATGCTTAATTACCAATGTATTTATTACATAAAAAAAATATAGTGTAAATAATTGCATTGGAGATGAGCAAAACCAGGAGAGGGGGCTCTTTTACTGACCTTCCTTTAGAATTGTTATTTCATTTGGGGTCAGAATAGGAAATTTTCGTGGGTTGGAGCAGTTTTCTCTAGGATGTGGCAGCTTCGGCTCACCTGACTGTTCTCTGCATAGCTCCCTGTATGGCGCTGTGAAAGGCTGAATTGTAAAGCTCCGGGGCTGTGACAGTCTGAGTCACAGTGGGAGCAGAAGTTCTGGATTTAGACAAATACCAGATTAGAAGTTTGGTTTTCCACAGGAGGTCAGCTCACACGGTTCTGCTAACAGTCAAAAGAAGTTAAGGTGAAGTTGCTATAAAATCTCTCGCTATGCCAAAGAGTGAATCTGTGATAATGTGAGCAGCCACATGTTCTAATTTGCAGTCTCATGCTCTCACCTGTAGATAATACTTTCTTAGCATAAGAAAGTAACTTTATTAAAAAATCAGAAAGCAGCACTTCTTTGAATAACTTTGATTTAGCTGAAGTCAGGTTCCTAGAATTTTTTTATGCAGGGGTTTTTGCACATAAAATATAAATGAAAGCAACTATTAAGATTCTGCCTTTTTTCTGCATCATAAAGTGCTGCTATTTTTAAATAATCTTTTCTTAATGCATCACATATTTAATTTTCATTAAATAAACATTTTAAATGTGTAAAAGCCATATTCATTAATATTTTTAAAAAAAAATCTAAGCCAATGGATGTGGCTCCCTATGAATAATTGATACTTGTTTTATCTCCTGTTTCGTATAAAGAAATAGTTAAACTAAAATGATGTTTTTTCTCATTTGTTTAATTCTTCTTCTCTTTTAATCTTCCATTTATGTTAAAGTAACTCAAATACGCTTCGTTCTTGTCCCATTCCCTCTGTTTCTTCTTGGCTTTTAGGCTCCAGCTCCAAAGAGCTGACAAGCTCCAGCCGTCTACATAAATTCTCAGTCACCACTCACAGTATATCCCACTTACAGCTTTGCCTTGTATCCAACCTTTGGACTTTTCTTTCTTTATGGTACCAAAACTCATCAAACCTGGGCCCTTTGTCAGCCTTTGTGGTTCTGTAAAACCCACCCATCAATAGCATGCTGCACATGGGTCCTAGCCAGTTGCCACCATAGTTGGTGGAAAGGCAACAGGAGTTGTACAAAATCACTCCAAGTCAAGCTTTACGTATTTGTTCTCACTACGTTGCTAGGTACCTGTTCGTTCTCACTGTGCATGGCTCCTTTCGCTTCTTTATGCCCATTTGTGTCATGGGAATCCTCGCCCAGGATCTTCACCCCCTAGCATTTGCTTCTGATCTCTGTCTTGCTGAAATTCCAGGAAATTTTGAATTTCTTCAAGTTTTTTCTTTTTCTCAGTCGGCCTCTATTGTGTGTAACTGGTGGTTTGTAAATCACCCCCTGTCTCCTCAAATCCCACCTTATTATTCAGAGAAGAGTGCTCTTTTCTATTTGGCCTGTAACCTCAATCCTCTTTGTAATAAAACAATCAAATCCTATTCTCTAAATTTCATCATTTTTCTAGACTCAGTCATTCTGCATGTAATCAATCCATTATAATAGCATTCGGCTTTAGGATGATTTACTGTGCATTGCTTATGTTGTACATGCATAGGCTTTAATCAGCTCTCTTCTGTTGATAAATTCTATTCCAGACATAGAAAGACAGAACATTTTGTTAAGAAGCCGTATGACTGGTTAATCAGGAAAGGTACCTATTCATTGTGGAGATACTAAAACATACTTTTTATGAAGCTGAAGGTGAGTCTGCTAAGGAATAGCTCTGTTACTTATTCTTCTGGTGTTATATAGTAATGTTTGTACCTCTGAATTAAAACCAAAAAGTTTATTTTTGGAGACAGTAGCAGTCTAGAATGCTTAATACCTGGATTCCTATCCCTCCTTTGCCACCAGCCTTGCAGTATCCTTAAGCAAGCTGTTGTCTTTCGAGGTGCTTCGGTTTAGTCTCCATAAAAGGAAGTCAGTACTTTCAAAGTGCTTGAGATCTGCTGGGAAGAACATCTGCATAAGAACAAAACGCTGTTGTACCAGTCTTTTCAGTCATCATCTTGGTAGCTAGTTATGTCATACCTACCATCCCCACTGAATGAAATCACTTTAACTGCTCTTCACGCCCCTTTGTTCTTCAGAGGCAGTGCACAAACCGAGGATGCACGAGCTCCAGCCTGTGTTTTGTTTGAATTCCAATGTAATTCCTATGGCAATTTATCAAACCAAGTGAAGAAAATGGATTAACTCGTATATTTGTGATACAGCACAACCGATGCAAATGCTGCTCCTGGACTGCAGAGCTGTTAGTGCATGGCCAGTGGTAATGATTATTTTACCAGTGGCAGTAGGAGAGAAGAGGATGGAAGATTTCAAGGTCTCAGGCAAAGATTAAAGTATTAAAGCAAGTATATTTCTTTCCTTAAAAAAATAATAAAATAATTCATATGTAAAAGACCCAGTTGGTAGATATAGAATCCTATTTTTGAAATTCCTGGGTTGAGAATTATGACTAGCTGTATCTTGTTTTTACTTTTGTTTTCCACCCACTATTAACTTCTTGGCAGGAAGAAGTTTCCTCAGCCCACACAGGCACATCAGTTACTGCCATCAGCAAATGGTAGTTCTTCAGACAAAGAACAGGTTAGAAGATCTGGGTTTCTAAAATGGAGAATATGGTAGTTTTGGTGACCGTGGAGCTGAATTTCTACTGAGTCTTGATTGCTGTTGGATAACTTCTGGTGTTTAACAGCTCAATGGATTAGATGCCTCAGGAAAGGGTACTTGAAGAACGACCATAGGTGAGGAAGGAGGAATAGCGGTACCAGGTGTTGGTGCAGGGAATGCCTCTTAATGGAAATTTATTTTTTTTTTTAACTGGGGGTCCTGCTCTGTGGTGGTGTCGCTTTTGGTAGAAAAAAATGCCAAAAAGTCACCGTGGTATGCCAGAGGCAAAAGCATGACTGTCCTGGTTCTGGTGGGCATACGGTTAATTTCTGGCACAGGACACAGGTATCCCATGCCATGTGAGCCATGCCCAGTCTACAGCCGGGAGAGTTGGCCGGGGGAGGGGGCAGGAAGTCACTGCTTGGGAGACAATGAGATAAAGTCTCAGTTACACAAACATATGAAGCAGAAGCCCACTCTTTGAACCTGGTTTTTGAGCACATGAGATGACAGACATAATGGTTTATACCTTCTATAAAATGGATTTTAAAATAATAGCTAATGAAAAAAGCTTAGCCTTTCATATTCAAGCTGATCATACATAAATGGCTTTTTAAGCTACTTTGTAACAGAGATCCGTTAATTCTCGTTTTTCCTTTCTCCCAGACTCTGAGCAGCCTGACAGGCTCAGATTCTGCCCCACCAAAGCGTTAAACACCGGGTATGGTTTGCAGTGATATGCTTTTTATATACATGCCTGAATTTGCCCTCTAGGGTGTTGCAGCCTGGCTGCAACCAGGGATTTTAGTTATTAATTGAGCCTTGTGTCTTCTACACACTAACCTTTCATCTTTCCTCTGACAATTTGAAAAAAATTGTCAAACATTGTTGTTGTCTCATTAAAGCAAAAGCTTAAATCACCAGAGATCATAATAGTTTCCATAATCATTTTTTTGCGAATGAGCTATGCTTATTAATTGTCCTATTTTACAAAAAGTCACAGAATGGCTGAGGTGAGAAGGGACCTCTGGAGATCATCCAGTCCAACACCCTGCTCAAGCAGGGTCACCTACACCAGGTTGCTCAGGGTTGTGTCCAAGGTGTGGCTTCACCAGGGCTGAGTAGAGAGGAACGACCACATCCTTTTAATCTGCTGGCAACACTCCTTATAATGCAGCCCAGGAGGCCGTTGGCCTCTTTTGTTGCCAAGGATGCATTGCTGCCTCATGATCAACTTGTTGTCACCAGCACTCCCTTGGCTCTCTCAGCAGAGCTGCTTTCCACTCAGACAGCCCCCAGCACATACTGGTGCATAGGGTTACTCCTCCCCATATGCAGGGCTTTGCATTTCCCTTTGCTGAACTTTATAAGGTTCCTGTCAGGTCCTTTCTCCAGCCTGTTGATGTCCCTCTGAATGGCAGCACAAACCTCTGGTGTATCAGACACTGCCCCCTTTTTGTATCATCTGCAAACTTGCTGAGGGTGTAGTCTCCCATCATCCAGGTCATTAATAAAGATGTTAAACAGTATGGGATGTAGTATTGAATCCTGGATGTCCCTTCTCTCAGGATCCTGAAGTCCTCCACTTCATCATCACTATAGGTAAAGCTGCACCAACCTTCACATCTCCGACCAGTTCTTCCTGGTCTATCAGTATCAGATCCAGCAGAATGACTTGCCTGATCTGGTCCTCAATGAGCTCGGCACCTGATCACCTCTTAGGCTGATTCATGTGAAAATTAGTGGATCCATGAAAAGTAGGTGAGCGGGTGGACTTTCAGTACCAGGAGATGTAAGTTCTTATCATAGGCTCACAGTGCATTCTTAAGTATGTTTCTTGTCTATTCTACATTTCAAGAGGTCCGGCTACACAATAGAAATTATGGATGTGGTTAGAGTTTGTTGGAGTCTTCATTCAAAATTATTTTCATAAAAATAAGTATTTCACTTTCACTTTCCTAATGCTTTAGATTACTTTAACATTTCGCAGTTTTGGAAACCAAAACTGATAGACATTCTTCCTGTTGTTCGGTCCTGTTGTTTTGTCCTGTATTGACAGCAAAATAGAAGAAGGAAAAGGAGAGAGAGGAAGAAGGAAAGTCTTAGGAACAACTTTCACATCAATATATTTTGGTTTGTTTTTTTTTTTTTTAAAGCTAAATTTCAAGGAAATCTATTTTTCAGGATTTGTCTCCTTAGTTCAGTTCTGATATTTATCTTCCTTTGTACTGTACAGATGGAAATTACCAAATCACAAGGAAGTAGGTTGCAGACAGGAGAAACAGAAAGCAACGTTGTGCTTTCCTATATCCTTGCAATAAAAAAGTAAGACTATTTTCAAAGGTGTAATAAACACCACTTGGATTTGAATGACTGAGGCTGTAAATGGCACTTGCAGAGAACAGTGACAGACAGTGTACCACAGCAGAATTCTAAGTGTACACATCAAATTATTCCAAATTATTAGTACTACTATGTTGAAGTCTCATAGTTTCCACACTAATGCTACTTCCACAACTTCTCCATCATCACAGAGAGGGGTGGAAGTGGTCTCATTTTGCCTCCGCTCTTTTTGAAAGTGAGGTCTAGCCCTTCTGCTTTGGGAAGTGCTGGAGAAGAACAGAGATGCAGTGTTCAAATTCAGAGGAATCCTATGAAAAGAGTGGTTGTGCCGGAACAGGACTTAGCAGGGAGGAGCAGGTCTCAGGGCCCCCAGTGCAGCCCTCCGTTTACTCCTCCAGCATGGGATGAAGAGTTCCTGGGACACATGCCAGCTGTGTAGTGATGTTGGTTTGGCTGAAGAACAGAGATTTTTAAAGGGAGAGAAAGAGAAAACCCCAGCAGCAGCCTCTGCTAACTCTGTTTAAAAACATCTAATAGATGCTTTTAGCATCTTCATGGAGAAAGACTGAAATCGTAACACTTATCTCTGGAACAAGGACAGGTTTTCCTAGGAAAATTTAAAAAATATGGCAACGTGACAGTCATCTATCAGAGATGCAGTTAGACAAAAAATATGCCTATATTCCATTTACTTGCAAAAAATACAGGTTTTCCAACTGTTGCAACTGGTCAAATGGTGAAGAAATACAGCTTAACATGTTAAAGGCAAGCCCTCTAATGAAGAAAGGATCAGACCTTACAAATGTTCTGATTTAATTTGTTCTTGCCATAGTACTACTTTTCTTCAGACTTTTGGGAAAATTAATTACTGAATAAAAAGAAATGTAATGAATATACTTAACAGTGGATTAAATCAGAGACTGAATTTTGGCTAGTTCTGAATAATTATGAGATCTGATACATATGTGTATTATCATACATTCTTATCTCAGTACGCTTATCCAAAATACAACAGTGTCCTAAAATAATAGAAACATAATTCTGTGGTCACACCTGCCAGGGAGTTAAAAACCCAGTTGTAGACCAGGCTTCACAGGCTGCTTGCAAGGAATTTGCTAGTGTAGTAGATAACAAAGCAACTGGCAGTCACGGGGACTAGGGTAGCTTCAGTTCACAAGCTGACCACAGAAGCAATGAAGGATGCCTTCTGCAGGGTTTGGAGGTGATTTGGGGTAAAAAAATTTTGCTGGTTAGAAGCTAAATGTGAAGGAAATGTTTTCTATAACCATAGGTATGGGACTGGGTTGGTAGATTTTTGTATAAGCCAATAGCAACCTGAGGAAAAACCAGGAATTGCAGCAGACAGTGGTTATAGCTTGTGCGTGAAAGGAAAGCACTTTTATTCACCCAGTGAGTAAACATGGCCAATTACCTGTATAATGTTTTCAAGGATGGCAGACATTATTGTGAGATAGATCATTACTACTGTATCTTTTTGTTGTTGTTGTTGTTCTAGAGTTAACCCTAGCATTATACCTTCTTCTATTTCCTCCTCAGGTTTGCTTCCATTATGTATATGAGGTTCTTGAAACTATTTTTTTAATCTCCTGGGGACAGGCAGACACTTACCCAAATCTCTCTGAAATGAGAAGAGTGACTGGGAATTAGACTAGGGGATTAGAAGTCCTGGACTCTAAGATGACTTACTTTCGAAATTCTGCTGTGCTTTGAGCAACTCATTTCAATTCTCTATATTCTAATGTTTCCATCAAATGTTTACTTATACTTAACCATTACTTTACACTGCCTCCTATTAGGGCAGTGGTTATAATAAATGAACCGTAACTTGCTATACTTTGTTTCCTTTGCATAATTACAGTTATTTTTATTTGTGTGAGTATATGTATAGTAATACAAAAAAACTCCTATATTGTCCTATTGGATTCTGTGGAAAACAACAAAGGAACAAACAAGCAGTTGTTTCTGATCCCACTCAAAAAACTTAAAGGGGGAAATTGTTTATAAAAATGTTTCAAACTCTGAAAAAAAGATTTTTTTTTTCCAGTTCCTAGGAATATTTTAAAATCCAGTTAGAAAACAGACCCACCTTTTGCCAAATCCAGTGTGTGATGATTGCAAGTCCCCATCAGCTGTTCAGAAACAACGTGCTTTATATTCCTGAGAAGCCTTGGTTGAATACCTTGCAGTCTTGTTTATTGCATTACTTTGTTTTGAAACTCCTTCTATTTCCACACAAACTGGGACAAATCTGTACGGAACCTCTGTGATGTAGAAAGCATTTCTGCTCTCCTCCATACGGAACATCTTTACAAAAATCCATGTAGCATTTCTGCTGTTACCGCTCTTGAGTTCTCCTTTCTTGCATTTTGATTACCGACCCTGATTACCTCATTGCTTCTCATGCTCCTGACAAAGTCTTATTAATTTTTATTTCTTCAGCTAGGTGCTTCTCAGAAGTGCTTCTGTATGCCTTACCATGGGTTTTTTTTCCAGTTAATTGACTAGATTTGATGCTTGTAACTTCTGCCTTTTGACAGATTCAGTGTTAAAACTGGGAGAAGATTCAGACCCACAAGCCACAGAAATTCTTATGGAATTGAGTTTACAACTAACATGTCCTGTACCTTCACTGTAATTCTTGCCAGTGTAACTTTAATTGCAATGCCCAGTTACCTTGATCTATTTCTGTCTTATGCAGGGAATGTATGTTTTAGCATTTTCTCTGCAATTTTTTAAGCCTTTCAGGCTTTTCTGTTGTGCAGAAATTAAATATGAAGACAGACGGTAAACACGAAATGTTAAAGAATTTAAGATTCATATTCAGCACCAGGTTCTGAAATTAAGCTTTGTAGAGCCAGACTAGCAGATTAGTGACTATTTAAGGCTTTAAAGTCCAATTGGTTTTAAAGTTTGTCAGGTATGAAATACCACTGAATTCACCATGTTTTTTTTTTTTTTCCATATGGAAAAGTGTGCAGCAGGTTGCCTTTGTCAGCTGAGTTCATAGTCCTCACTTTCCAGTAATGCCTCTGGAGAACTTCACATTCTCAGGCACTTATTCCATGCATAGCTGTGATGTAGTCAATATTAGTAAATCAGAAACTCTGGACAGTAACACAAGACTGCAAGTACTTATGCATACATATTCTTGTACCAAGCAAGTATAAACATTACTACTAAGGACTTTGCAGGTATTATATGCTTTGGGCAAGTGTAGAACTCTTTCACTGGTGTAAAAAATGGTAGGTTAAGAACAAGAAATTGTAACAATTAGTACCTATGGATACTCTTCTTTCATATTTTATATCCAAAAACTCAGAGAAAGATTTCACCAAATATGGTACCTGTTGTGGAGCATATCACCTTTACTGTTGACTGTTGAAATAAAATATAAAGCCCTCATCTGATCCATCTCTCTGAATAGTGCCTCACCCAGTAACCTTATATCTCCAAATCGTTCAACTTCTGTAACCACTGGAGCCTGATCCTGTTTTGCCGGCAGCTTCTACTCCATGCTGGCCATTGCTGTGCTGGCATAGCATTATTTGCAGGTTCATTTTCTGCTTTCTAAAAGGAACTGGTGGCGACAGCATTTTCTGTCGTTTGAAGCCACAGGTAAGGTATTTGCTGCCAAAATCTAGTTTCCTGAGCCTGCTGGAGAAAATTTCACAGACTAGATCCAGTCTGCAGGCCACCAGCTGGACCACACTTTAAATTAATCAGTGGGAAATTACACATTTAAAATCAGGCTATATTAACTAATTTATTATGAATTGCAATAATTTGGTTAGGGCAATGTTTGTTTGGCTCTGTCACTGTAGTTTTTTCCTCTTTTCCTTATTTTGGTGCACCACAGGAAATAAACACCTGCTTTAGTCATTGTTTATCCTATCCTGAAATGAGAAACAGAGGAGGAAACCTCTCAGCAGTCATTTCAGCTCTGTTTTCCAGTTCTTTTGTTGGTACTACCAGTGGATGACAGAGAAATTGAGGTAGATAATTAACATGATTTGATAAAATTCCACATGAAAAAGAATCAAGTGTTAATACTACCTGAACACTGCAAAAATGAATTAAGAATTCTGTGAGACATTCAGGTAATGTTGAACGTGATATAAGGTCCTATAGAACCTGGATGAGCCCAGACTGTAAATCTGCATAAAACGTCCATTGCTCAGCGTCACGGGACTCTAAAATGGCTTCTATTGCAAGAGGGAATAGAAAAGGGTTGTATCCTTTTGCAAATTTGTTGAGCTGGTTTTTATTTCCATGCATAGATCCCAAGCTGCCCTGTCAATGAATCCGCAACACTTAATTTGAATGGAGAAATCGGTCAGCTATATCAGTTGTCTGTTCTGGGTCAATCTTGAACAGAGACTGAATATTCAGCAAGCAGTAATACCCAATGCAGAATGATAGAAATAAATTCTCTGTGTATACCCACAGCCTATCTGAAGTAATTAAATACTAATTGCCTATTATATTTTTACAGAACTCATTCTCTGAGCCAAATCTGCAAATCTAATTTAGTTGTATTAATTCCATTATATTTTTAATCTTTTTACAACAAATGGATCTATATAAAAAAACCCTAAATATGTTAGTGAGCCAGATTATTCAGTTAATACTTCCGTTAATGACTGATTTTGAAATATAGTACTAAAGTTTTAGAGACCAGATATTTTCATTCCATTGTTTATACTTAAAAGGAATATTTCCTTGTTAAAACAGATGTTACTGATCAGGACAAAGTGATTGTAACAACTCAGTGTTTGATTTTTTTTTGATTAATTGCTTATTTTGATTTTTTTCTTTGTTGTCGTCGTTTAGGAAAACCACCTCACTTTATTTTGTTCTGTTTCAGCGTTGAGTGGGGCGTCTTTCATCTGACTTGACCTAGAAGTTAGGCATCTTATTTGAGCTGTTCATTTAGTTAAAGTTTAAGCTATGCATCTAGCCAACCTCCTTTAACAAAAAAAGAAAGTCAGCTTCCTTAATGAGCAAATTCCTCCCATGATGTAATCAAAGTCAAGCAGGATAAATCTTATTTTCAGTATGCCTACGTCTCTTCATTGACAATAGAGGTAGTCTGAATGACTTGCCTTCGTACTTCACTTTTACGTGACTAAAATAAGGGGAAGAAGCCCACTCTAAGATTCTGCCCATCATCTGAGATGTCCAGAGGATATCCCTGAGTAGTTTCTAAATTTTTTTTTTCCCCTTCTCTCTCATTTTTGTGACACTACATACAGCAGTGATATACAATTTTCCTGCTCCCTGCTTTCTAGGTCCCCATCTTAATCTCTCTGCTATTTTTCATGCAGTTAAAGGACAAGACTATGGATTTTTAGTATTAGCTTTTTTTAAAAAATCCAGTAACTAACTCAAATAATAGTTTATTTCTCAAAATCTGAGTTTGGCTGGTTTCTGAAGTGGAAAGAGCTAAAATGTTTCTCCAGAAAATGTTCAGTAGCATAAACTAGCCCTCCAGGAGTTAAAGAACAGACCTTCGAACTGGACAAAGGTCCACTATTTTATATAAACTTGTCTCAAAGGGTATGTTTTGCTCATACTGCCAGTTGTGACGTGTCTGTTGATTTCTTTAATTGCTAAAAGTGCACATCTAGTTATAAGGCGGCAAACAAATTCTGTATATTAAAATCTATCATATATTGTATAATATGCATAATGTTTCTTTTGAAAATGACTGACTTTATTATGCTGTGATAAATAACACTGATCTATTTTAGTTTATAGAAGTATTTATTCACTCAACTATATGCGGTTAAGACATGCACATCACATACTTCCGTTCTGTGGATTTTTTAAAACATATGTAATTATTTTGATGAATACATGTAGAGTACATGCAAAGTATCTTTAGAGTGAGATTTGATGAAAAATAGGAATGGTAGTGAAGGTCCTTGTTCCTTTCTAACTTGTATGGAGGTAAAGAAGTTCTGAAATTTACAGAAGGAGAAAGAGGAAAAATTGAAAAGCGGTGGATATTTTCACCATTACAGAGACCCATCTTGGTGAGAAGCGCTTTGAAAAGAGCTGGTAAAAGTCATATAAATCTTTGCTTGCAAATGTGTATTTGGGAATGGCCTCTGCAGACAATGCAGAGAGGCAATGCAACATGCAGACAAATTGTACTCTTACATCCAGCTGTCTCTTTCCTTGTGTTTATTTGGCCATAACCAAGGCAACACTGGTCACACTGAAACTGGCCAGTACATTTCTGTTTTCTTTGAAACTCCTATGTACACGGTCTTCTCACACTGCCTACAGGGACTGCTGAATTGGTGAGACCATTTGTCTTCAAGAGAGGGCAGCCAGTTTTCTGGTAAGGCTGCTAATAGAAGGAATTGATTTCATAGTCAGAGCTAAATGGCACCTCTCTGGCAACAGACACGTTGAGTCACATCTGCTATGCATGTACCTCTATGCTGTTCTCTTGGAAACTCTCCTGTATGGGGTCTGCCTGTCTCTCGGAGCCCAGGCAGAAAAATGGCCTTTTTGAACAGTTCATTTCAGTCAGGTTTTCCAGCTGCTGAATGTCTGCAGTGCCTTTTCTGACACTTGATTTTGATGGTGTCCGCATACTCTGCCTTTAGATCAGTATCTTCATTATATCCCATAGGCTGAGCGGGATGTCATAAGCCAACATAAACTCCACAATGTAAAAAAATAAGACAAGAATCCATTTACTTCTTATGCAGTTTTGTGACTCACTGCAGATAACAACTGATGTCCCCAAACTTTTTGGAACAATTTTCTGTAATCAAGACACTGCTTGTGGAAAGTGAGGCAATAGCTGCTTTCAAAATGTAATGGGCACAGACACATAAAAAAGAATGAAATTAGTCAGCCAGTGAGACTGAAACAGCAATTAGTTAAGGAGAATCCTATGAGCTGACCTGAACAGGCAAATCATCCCTCACATGTACCTCCTACATGAAAGGTAAAAAATCACAGAATTTTGTCACTTAACATGATTTCTCCTCTAGACAGTAGATAATTAATCATCCTCTTGCCCTTTATTAGGTAGATGGAGCTGTGAATGAAATTACATGCTCATTAAAGTGATCAGATCTTGAAACAACTCCGCTTAACAAATTATGTGGGTAAGTACATAACTTTACTTTTCAAATACAAAATGAAGTGTAGTCTAAGAAACTGCAGAGCAATTAGCACCTGTCTTTTCTTTGCCTCCACTCAATAATTCTGGTTTTTGTCTTATCTCTGTTTTCTTCATGTAATGGAGCTTCTCTGATCTTCTCAGAGTGATCTGTCAAATTGTTCTGTATTCATTTTTTGACATGAATGTCAAATTATTTTTCCCAGGAGTACAAATAGTGATACCATAAAAAAAAAAAAAAAAAGGTAGACTGTCATGAAAAGAGGCAAAAGTAGCCCTCTAGAATTTTTAGTGATGAATAATACAAAGTGACTTCATTTATTATAAGGTAGATTCCAAATGGTACGGGAAATTATTTGGAGGTTTAAAAATGGCAGTGCAGAATTTCCTGTTATTCATGTATTATTTCCTCTCTTCTTCAAATGTAATATTACTTAAATGATAGCTTGTTTTTTCATTATGTTTAGGAAATAGGATTCAAAATTTCTGTAATGTTTCTTGTAAATGGAAGTAAATTACAATGTTTAATATTAATCTATGTAAGTAACAATTCATATGGAAAAGTAAACACAAATGTAAATGGAAAATACTTTCAACTGATTAGACAAAATAAGAAATCAAAAGTATACGGCAATTCTTTCAGAATACAGTGCTATGTTGCTTGGACAGAAAACTGAGATTAATGAAAAGATCATTTTCTGCAAAAGAAACAGTGTGCTTATCTTGATTTTAAGCACAACATAATCCTTAGAATATTATTCAGTTTTGTTTGTTGAGATCAGGCATTTGTTGACATAATCATACCTTTGAAATAGTATTCGGACATCAAGAGACTGAAAGAAATCTAAGTTTGGCTAGTCAATCTCACTGTTTAAAATATGTTCTTTACTTCTCATTTGATTAGCTCAAAGTAGGTCCAGTGAGTGCAGGTTGCTCAGGGCTCTGTTCAGCTGGGTCCAGACTAAACAAGTCCAAGGACAGAGAATCCACAGCCTCTCTGGGCAACCTGTTCCAGTGCTTGACCACTACCATACCCTCATGGTGTCTCATGCCTTTTGAAAACTTTTTGAAAATGTTCTATAAACAGCTATTTCAGATTATTTTAGAAGTATTTATCACTTACAGAATCATCGTGAACAACAACTGGTGCTATAGAGCATTTTTCAGAGATCAGAGTAGAATTTTTTCACTGCAGTTGTTAAGATACCACCATTCCATGAATGGTAAAGAGATAACTGTGTTATAAATAGTCGAAACGACAAACCTTGTTTCATTTATAAAAAGAATCGACTGAGTTAAATTTATTTTAGTTGAGAAAGAGTCATCATGGACCTTACCTATCTTACTAGAAAGTGACTTTGGTGTGAATTTCCAATGAGTTTACACTGCCTTCCTAGGATGAATTAAAATCAATCCCATTGCATGTATAAACATTGACCAGGACCTTATTAGGCATTATACAATGGAAAACCTTCCATTGCATAACACGTATGTGCTTTTGTGTAGCAAAACTGAGACCTTTGGTAAAGGGGAAAGAACTCAGAGAGCAAAAGAGAAGAACTGAGTAGACACTACTGAATTAAATTAAACTTTTTTAAATTTTATGGAGCTGATTGTTGTGGTTTAACCACAGCTAGCAACTAGGATCATGCAGCCGCTCGCTCACTCCCCCCAGTTCAGATGGAGGAGAGAATCAGAAAAGTGAGGAAAAACTCGTGGGTTGAGATAAGGACAGTTCAACAGGTCGAGCAAAAGCTGCACACACAAGCAAAGCGAAACAAGGAATTCATTTGCTGCTTCCCGTTGGCAGGCAGGTGTTCATCCATCTCCAGGAAAGCAGGGCTCCATCACGTGTAACGGTTACTTAGGAAGGCAAATGCCATCACTCTGAACATCCCCCTGCTTCCTCCTTCTTCCTCCAGCTTTATATGCTGAGCATGACGTCATATGGCATGGAATATCCCTTTGGCCAGTTGGGGTCAGCTGTCCTGGCTGTGTCTCCTCCCAACCTTTTGTGCACTCCCAGCCTACTCACTGGTAGGCCGGTATGAGGAGCAGAAAAGGCCTTGACTGCCTAGCAACAACCAAAAACATTCTCATCCCGAATCCAAAACATAGCACTACATCAGCTGCTAGCAAGAAAGTTAACTCCATCCCAGCTGAAACCATGACATTAATAGAAATTATCCTCCAGTCATTAGTGATGGGGTTCACCTAGTAACCTTTAGACAGGACTACCATTATTGCTTTTTATTTTCATGCTGTATACCTCCACATCAGGGCAAGGTCTGGAGACAGGCAAAACATTTCTGTTCTATTTTTCTCCTCAGTGCCTGTTTCCATAAGAAAGAGGCCTAGAAAGGCTACTCAGAGAGACAGAATCGCTTAATCTAGAGCAACACCCTGAGGGCAAGAGGGCAAACATAAAGTTTATCTTTAAGAGAGGTAGGGGAGAGTTTGGAAATTATGGACCAGTTATCTTAACTTCCATTTCTACAGTAATAAAAATGTGAAAAGATATGTTTTTGTAAACACTCCAAAAATAGCAAAAGGATGAGCAACAACTTGTATAAATTTGTCAAGAACATATCATACCCTCTGAATTTCCTTCTCTGCTGATAAGAAGTACTGAGTATGCAGAATAGTATATATTGTATATCACTATTGTTTTTTAACTGTTTCGTCTGACATTTTCTTAAAAAAATGGGAAAGTGAGATGAAATTCATGAAATTACTATCAGACAGATACACAAATGGTTAGAAAACCACGTTTAGTAGTTATTAATGGTTCTTTGCTGGCTAGCATTACGTATTGAGTAGTGTTCTGCAGAGGTCAGTCTTGTGCCCGGTTCTCATCAATGTTCTCATTAGTCACTAGTATCATTGAGTAGGTAGTCAATGATTAAATAGTGTAGTGTGCTTATTAAATTTCCAATGACATCAAGCTGTGAGGGTCTGTAAACATGTATGAGGACAGACTTAAAAAGATCTTGACAAATTAGGGAAATCATTTAAATAAATTGGATGCAATTCAGTAACGAGAAATGCAGAACACTAAGCTTAAAAGATCAAACATTTCAAGATAAGACATAATATGTGAAGCAGCAATTTTGCCGATAAGAATCTGAGGCAGACTGAGTGGACTTTTTCCTTAATATTAGATATCCAAAATGCAGACATCTGTGTCTGATGTATTCACTTTATTATCCCTTTATAGTCATTGGGAAGAAATACTTTTTCAGGGAACCTGACTTGTTTTAAAAATCTGCTTGAGATACCTTAGAAGTGCGTATATTTCTCCTACGATTATCAAAGAAGCCCAGGACAGAAGCTCAGATGTAAATGTCCATGCTGTAGATAGACAAAAATACATCGAGTGGCAGAGATGGATAGATTGCTCTTAAACGAAATGAGAAGAATCCTCTTTATTTGAAGTATGTTATCATTATAAATGATTCAAAGCCAGTTATAGAATAGAAAGTCCTAGATGTAGATTTACCAGGGACAAGGAGGGAGCATCACCAGATACTCCCACTTACTAGCTAGCTCCTCTTTCCCTACTCCCCACCACTGTTCGAATGCAGAAGTAACAGAAGGTTTGTATCACCAAAATCTTACAATCCAGGGAAAAATATTTTAACAGCAGATGTTAAAACCATTAGGAATCAACACAACAAGTCAAACACTACAGTGCTGCTGTTATACCTCTGAAGTCTGGCCCAATTTACCAAAGCACTTCAGAGGTCTCCTATCTAAAGCTTATAGTTGGCTGCCTAGAAATCAGTGTGACTGCTCAGACTCTTAGAAGTCATGCAAGTGTCATCCTGGCTACTGGCTTTGGCAAAGCTCCTTGAAAAACCTGTCCAAACACTGTCATGAGCAGCAATAGTTCAGGCTGCTTGAACATGCACAGCCCAAATTTTATTCAAAATATTTTCAGGTTTGGTTCTGATCTATGGAATTATTTCAGTTGCTCTCCCCAAAAACCTAATGGGCCCTTCATGTATTGTGGGTTATTATGGTGAACAGCTACTGATATCTGCCTGCTAAAGACAGACTTTTCACATGTTCATCCATAAATACCAATCAGATGTTTGACAATCTACTGAAAGATATGAGTAGCCTTCCTGGCTAGCATTGGGATTTTGGGCTAACTTACATGGTCTTATAGAGGACTGCGGATGTATAAACTGGGAAACCCAAGAGCATAAAAACTAGGAATAACTGATAAAGCACTAAAAGTCTTTAGCTGCCCATTACGTGTAACCAGGCTGATTTGGGTTGATTGAAAATGTTTCAGCCGTTTGCTGCTGAAGGGCTTTGTAGGAAGAATGTGACAGTCACTGCTGGATCCCAACAGACAGATCTTTGTAACACGATGTCAAAGGAACTTTCTGCAGCTTAGAGAAGTCTTTATATAGAGTCCTAGGTCTCATTGTATTGTGTAGTACCCAGAAGCCCTAATGACAATTTGTTGCTCACAAAACTTTAAGTCTCCATTTTTATATCCAAAATAAAATTGGTAATGCGTTACAGCTACAACTGAAATGCTCACATCTTCCATGTTTTTTCCACAGTATCAGTGGAGGTAGACTGATAGAATTTGTCAGCAGGAGACTGCATACATTATTTAGTCCCAGCAATAAATTTTTTTAAAAAAAGAAAGTACAGACTTAACCAAAATGAACAGTAAAAATAGTCAAAAGCACAGGATTTCTTTCTTTAATCTGACAGTATTTAGCTTTTGAGGATTTGAGCTTGCACTAAGCAGTCATATGGACCATAAGTCTGATATCTGCTGTCACTGTCTGCGTCAATCAAGTGGCTGTGTTATTTCCATCAAATTTATTAGAGTCGTGTGTCCCCGGACACTGGCTCTGAGAGCTGAACTGCCAGCAGCCTAAACCGGGAGAAGTTCAGTGACATTTGGATGAGAATGATTCAGTGCCTGTTTCTTGTTGAGGAAGGAGATAGGAACGAATACGTTTATGCACGCAAGGAGCTCTGCGCTCAAGGTCTGTAAACAATGAAAGTCCCTATTTCATAAGTGTTCTGTGACACTTTTATTACAAAGTAGAAAGCAAAAGGATGTCCACAAACTGATAGACATGGATGTGGGCAAATATGCCTCCCAGGGGTGTAATGAGACCAGCAATAAGCCAAGAAGCCAGCTTCCTTGTGCCCTGTCACAGCCAAAGCAGGTCTCAGCCAGCTGCCATGGGGCTGGTTCCTCCCTGTTGTTCTCACCTCATGCCCTAAAGCACCCTGGGTCCTGATCCCTGTCACCTCAGGCATCTTTTCCACACCCTCCACTCACAGCTCTGGTGCCTGCTGTGCCCCCTCAGCCCAGGGCCAAGTGCTGCTGTTGCCCTTCTGCTCAGGCCTGTTCTTGATGGCCTTGATTTCCTCCCTAGAGAGTTTTCACCTGGTAACTCTCACTCTCCATAGTTTCTCGGAAATAGTTTGTTAAAGCTGCAGAACATGGTAAAGTGGTAGAAGCATGGATTTTGCTGACGCTAGTGAGAGTACAGCTGCCACAGTGTTGGCAAATGATCTTTCCAAATGTTAAAAAGCTCCCTCCCCCCCTTTTTTTTTTTAAACTGCCAGTGTCATATTTCTTGAAAGATGTCTGATCAGCTCAAAGAAAATATTTCATTTTGATAACATCAAACTGTTTTGTTCCATGTTTGACTTTTTATGCACTCACGTCCAAACAAAAATCAGAATTGTTTTGCAGAAGGAAAAATGAAAGTATTTTACAGAATGAGTTTATTGCCAAAAACTGGGGATTGACATGAACACCTTGGCAGCTACCTTAGTACTCAAATTTGAGGTCACAAAAACTAAAACAAACACATCACTACCATAAGAAGAGAGAGTGAAATACATGAACTACCAGTAGAGGTGAATAAATCTGAACTGACCCTGCCTCCAAATGGTAATTTACTGCATTGTTAGCTGAGGAAAGCTATGTAATCCATGGAAATTATTATGCTTGTGGCAGAATCTCAGAACGGGACATGAGCAAGCTCTTAATCTGTCCATTTTATATCCTGACAGGCTAAAAGGAAATAAAATCAGCACCACTCTGCTTTGCTATATATGCTCCTCTTTGGAAGTATTTGCATTTGTGTACAAAGGACAGTGACTGCAGAGGGGTTTTTGTAGCTGTTGTCTGCCTTGAACTGCACTTAAAAAAACCCTCCTGTAGGTCTGATTGTTATCTAATGTGACCCACCCTGAGAAGTCTAACTGTTCAACTTGTATGTGCAGCTCCTATTTTCTCATGCATCTCCAGCCTTATTCTTCTATCTCTCTGTGGAACATTATTTCATGCAACTGCAGGTCTCTGTATTATAGGTAAAATGTCCTCTATTTCCTCAGTGAGGATCCTCTCCTGCATCACAGCCATTTATTCTAGAATAACATTCTCTACTATGTTGCACAGATGCAGCATAAATATGCCCTCAGAAGAGAACCATTACAGCTCAGGCCCTTGATCTCGGATTCTCATTATGCAGTCCACCCTCTAATACACTTGAGGACTTCCTTGATGTTAATTTGCACAATACTTCATTTTCTTAGCTGAATACACAGCATATCTCCTATCATTAAACACAGGCAGATACATGAAACAAGTTTTCTGTGGAAAGAATCTTATTTAAATAAGAATATTAATTTGGGCAAAATAAAGGCTAAGTTAAAATAAGGCCTGTTTCTCTATGGGAGCAAGTATCCTGCTGATTCAGGTATACGAAGGCCTCACATTTGTTTGAATTTGGATAAGTCGTAAGATGAGACAACTTTAATGTGTCCAACAATTTTTTATGCTCCAGAATTTGGAAGATCACCTTCAACATCAAAACTACAGTTTTGCAGGGATCCTAAAATATTGCTGTTTGATAAAGGAACAGATGTTTATTCTAAAATTAGGAGCCTTAATGGATGGTATTTAATTGAGGGAGCAAAATGGCGCTGCTGCTTATATGCGTTGCGTGGGTTCTTCAATGACATAGCCCATCATAAAATATTCCAAAACCTCCACAGCCTACTTCCAAAGCCGAAAGACGTATATACAAGATATGGACTTTTTTTTGTTGCTGTTGTTGTTAATCACTACTTCATTCAGAAATAGCCCAATTTTTTATCACCAAAGCTTTCAGGATGCCTCCAAAAATAACCATTGTTAGTCTGCATGACCATACTGCGTTTAAAATGCTTATGTTGCAGCATGGTGTTTGATAGGTTTTTGATACTTTTAGTCTAACTATGGAAACACGTATTGTTCTCACATGGAAAAAAGAAATGTTGAGATAAATTTCATCTTTTGTAAGGGACATAACAAAAGTGAATCTTTCATTACAGCTAGCTACATCCTAACATAGTTTAGTTTGTAGAAAATGTTTTAGATGCTTCCTAAAACAGGTTCTCTTCCTTGAGACTTGTGCCTGTTGAAACCTGATTGGCAACAATTATATACTGAGTTTACGTAAAATCAGAGGCCACTGTAAGTGATAGTTCAACATATGAAGTGCTTATTTGGGCTTTTAGTTCTGATTTCTCAGTGCATTACTTTTACGTAACAACGCATAGTGTACACTGGTGTGCACTGAAAAACTTCTTCGCCTTTGTGAATTGGGACTAAGGAGCTGCAACAGCAGCCTGGCTAATCCACTCCCCATCCCTGGGCTGCTCACTCCTTCCTGAGGTACTTTTTAAGAAGTAGGTCTGTCTGAGTTCAGTTGTAATGTGGACATATTTTCTGAATATAAAGATGTAGTCTTTTAGATATGGGCTAGCTATTTCACTGAAAAAATCCAGTTTATTCACTTTGTGGAGCCACATTTCCATGTCATGCTTTCTTTGCTCACAGTGGATTATTAAACTAAGAGGTCTGAGATCTATCAACCACTTTGCATTGGATTAAATGTTGTTACAGAAAATAATAAACTGAGTTTTCTGTCAACTTGTCATTTTTCCTGTTTGTCTTTGTTCTATTTTTTATTTACCTCATTCACTTAACAACCCTTCTATAGTTGTCTCTTTTGGCTGTAAATTATGTTAAGATATCATGTTGGGTACTCAATAAGATGCTGAACAGACCTCTGAGAGTGAACGGTGCTCCTGCCTCCAACTGAGGAGAGCAAAAGGAGATGTGCATCACAGCACTGCTGTATCCCAAGATAGCGACAAAACAAAGTGCAATGTCTAATGTCTGCGAACAGCTCTGTCGTCATATGAATGATTTTGCAGGCATCTGTCATGTTAGCCTGTGGGTCAGATGTGAAAGTTTTTTGTTTGTTTTATTCTGCACAAAACGTAGCGGCTCTGTAGACAGCAAGCATGTTCTTAGGCAAGATTTTAAACAGTGCAGCCAGCAGCCTGTCATCTATCTTTAATACTACAAGGATATGACATCAATCAATTTTTAGCAAATCTCTGTTTCATGTGTGGGCATGAAAGTTTTACTCTTCTCGGTAGCTGTTCTAATTGCCTTGTTGAATGCAGCAAATCTATCGCCCTGGGATCAGTAACCCTTCAACTCTCTTTCCACAGCTTTGAATTGCGCAGTGGTTGAACATACTAAATTCAAATGGGCAGATACTGTTCTCATTTACTTACCATATTTAGCCTGGCTTCCTAAGGAAATCAGGTTTATGTGAGTGAACATATTGTTTCACTGACAATCACCCCCCCTCTTTCCCTAGTAACTTTTAAATACATTTTTGGTCATTTTCAGCTATACTTGATAATGTGTAGATATCTCAAAGCCATTAAATTCCTTTGACTTTTGTGCAAGTAGATGGCTGCAACTCACCTTTATCCCTTCTGCCTGACTGCCTAGCTGCAGAGAAAAAGAGGAGCTAAAGCCAAACAGAAACTCACATGAACCAACCAGCCAAGCCCCACCACAGCAAGCTTTGCTGACGCCCTTCTGTCAGACCAGGTATGGACAGAGAATGCAGGAGGGAGTGGTTGGTTTGGGAGGGCCATGGCTGAAAGGGGAAACGTTTCGGGGAGGGCTGCGGCTGAAATAGATTAGAACATAGAGAAATTGAGTGGGCCTGTGAAGCCAAGGGTAGAGCTTGGACAGGTAGAGAAAAATCTAAGAATGCTGTAGAGACATATGGTAATACCTTTACTCCGGTGGAAGACAGGGACGTATCAGGATATTGGAGTGGAGGAAGAAAACAAGGAATAGGGGAGGAACCCATGTCCTCAGGTCAATGATTTCATTGGTCCTGCAGCTTACAAAAAACAGAACACCCACTTTTGTTTACTGCAATGTAGAAGTTTTGAAACAGCTCCAAGAAGGCACTTTGCAAAATCCAGTAAAAGTGATTTGTATTTTCAGTTATGGAAATTTGTGTTACTTTCTATAGATCAGGATGTTTCCTTAGTTGGAAAATCACATGCATTTTCTTTTGCTCTTACATCAGCCTGAAAGTGAAAGTTGGATTGTTTTCTGCCTTCTCACAGAAAAAGTAACAAATTTAACTCCTGCAGCTATCTGAGTGTATCGCTCCTAAATGAATCTGTACTCTTGTTGCTTTCCTCTTTTTCAGTGCATTGGCAGATTTCACTTTCTCACTGACATTAAATCACTCATTGAGTTCTGTGCAGGGAACAACGCATACAAATTTACCAGTTTTAAAAATTCTCTGGTCATTTGGAACCACAAGTGTTCTAATAAATCAAAGTACCAAACTATCCTTTTCCTCTTACTACTTGTTAGATTTCTTTTAATTTCTGTAGTTTCCTTTGGGACAGAAAGGGTCTTCTTAATTTTGCGCTGGTGTCATAAACTTTATTGAGGACTATGGAGATTTAATCAAACACTTGAAATGGTAATGTAAGAGCCTTCACAAATGGCTGTATTTAATAATTTAAATGCCTCTTCTGAATTGTGTAGATAGTTACTAAATTTTGCTTTTGATTTACTATTGAAATAAAATATCAACAACTATTAGTTCATGTCTTTCCAGCACACACACACTCCTGCACCAAAACAGCACACAGTAGGGAGTTCATTCTTCCTAAAATGAAATATTACCTGTTCTTTGGAGGTTTTTTGATTCTGTTTTCTTTTTATTAAACTTGTTAATATTTGAAAATAAAGTATACTAAATTAACATTTAATGTATTTACTTACTGTATTTATCAATATCTATTTATGCAAAAATAAGAATTTTTTTCTCCAAACTCTTCCCTAATTTCAACCCAGTATTTTCATATAATTTCTGTTCTCCCAGAGGTACATCTTTTCATAGGCTACGTTAAGAAAAATTATCATAGTTTTAAACATGTCTATTTTCATTTTCTCACTCAAACATCATTAGCTTTGGAGGTAATGTTACTCTACCCTTTCTCCTCTCTTATAACTGGAACAATATAAACTTAACAGTTTAGGATATTGTCACACATGCTACAAAATTCATGATTTGGGAAAAGAGAGAAAAAGCCACAGCATTTCCCACGCTTATTTTCCAAGTTATTCTAAGTTGCCTCCTGTTCTGCTGCTTGCTACTGACGGCTGCAGTTTTGTAGCATGCTGCTAAGCTGTATGAGAACCTGTATGAGAAAGTTGTCTGTACTATGAGCAATTCATTTGAATCCAGCTGTAGGAGATACAACAGTAGAAGATCCAAGATGTACCCTCCTTCTCTTCCAGGACTGTGCAGGCAGCCAGTGCATCAATGAGGAGCCATCGTTCTCGAAGTTCATAAACAAAAAGACATATAGTTTATTCTGAGGCACAGCCTAAAGGGAGATGGGTCTTGTTGCCTTTTGATTTCTCTGCTAAATGCCAGTATTTTTAGTTTTGTATAAGTTGTTGCTACTTTCTTCTTGAGTTAGCTCTCTATCGGTTTCTTTTTTCTGTGCCAGGGCAGTGAGGGCCAGCTGCTTCCAGAAGTGGAGCCAAAAGCTGGGGTGACCGCAAGGCAGGCTGTACCCTCACCCATGGGCGCTATCTCACAGATCCCAAACACAAAGGAAAAAGCTGGGAAAGAGGGTCCTTCAGCAGTCCCAGACATGCAAGGAGGTGAACCTGGGCCCAGGCCCAGCCGGGAGCTCTGGCCCCAGAAGCAGTGCCAGAGGAAGAACTGGAGATAAGGTCACAGTATGTGTCCAAGGGGTTCATCCAGGAGGCCAGTTACCTGCAGTGCAAGGTCAAGGCCCATCCAGGAGGCAGGGCCTGAGACAGGGTTGGAGACCTGAAAGCCCTCAGCTGGGCTGAAAACTTGAATTTTGCTGAAAGTGCTCTCTGTCATATCATCTAGGTCATCAATAAAAACATTGATGGGTACTTGCTCCCTCAGGGATCCCCTTGGTAACCAGTTGTCAGTTGACTTTGTACTGCTGATCATTGCCCTTGAGTGCAGCCAAATTTCCACCCACTTTGTTGTCCGTGTCCTCAGCCCGTATCTCACCAATCTGGATATAGGAACACTATGGGCAAATGTCAAAGGCCTTGCTAAAGTCACTATGAACAACATCCAATGCTACCATCACCAATTCAGTCCTTTCAGCACAGAAGGCAATCACTTCATGACAGAAACCGCCACATGAATGTGAAACAGCGTAATTATTTATTTGGTCTGACCAACATTTCACTGGATGTATGATCAGAGCTTTGGCTAAACAAACATTTGTCTTGTGCTATCTCAACTAAAAAGTGCTTTGTCTGGTCACATATTGGTGTTTCTCCTTCACACCAGTCACCTCCCTTACAGCATATGGTTGCATTATACACTTAATATGCTGCACAAAGAATATCAAGGTCCCCTTTGTCATGGATTAACCCCAGCCAGGAACCAGGATCATGCAGCTGCTCGCTCACTCCCCCCAGTTCAGATGGGGGAGAGAATCAGAAGAGTAAAAGTAAGGAAAAACTCGTGGGCTGAGATAAACACAGTTTAATAAGTAAAGCAATAGCCATGCATGTAAGGAAAGTAAAATAAGGAATTAATTCACTGCTTCCCATTGGCAGGCAGCTGTTCAGCCATCTCCGGGAAAGCAAGGCTCCATCACTCTTGGGAAGACAAATGCTGTAACTCCAAACATCCCCCCACTTCCTTCTTCTTCCCCCAGCTTTATATACTGAGTGTGACATCACATGGTATGGAATATCCCTTTGGTCAGTCAGGGTCAGCTGTCCCAGCTGTATCCCACCCCAACTTTTTGTGCACTCCCAGCCTACTCACTGGTGGGGCAACGTGAGGAGCAGAAAAAACCTTGATTGTTTAGCAGCAACCAAAACCATCAGTGCGCTGCCAACACTATTCTCATCCCAAATCCAAAACATAGCACTACACCAGCTGCTAGTAAGAAAGTTAACTCCATCCCAACTGAAACCATGACACCCTTCCCCAGATTTTTCATGTCATCAGTTTTCAGTTACTGTCAGTAATTTGCTGAGAGTACTATCTTGAAAATCCTTTTTCATCAAGTTATGACATTCACTGACTTCTCTTCGTTGTCTGAAATTCACAAAAACACTTTTATGACCATATTTTCATGCATAGTTCATGATCTCTACAAATATCCATTTTAATTTCTTTGTTCTTTCTTCTTCTCTGGTTGATTAACCTAGGGGTATGATACGATTTCTACTTACTTTTTGGTGACTGAAAGTAATCTGAAAGGAAAAAGGCTGGAGATGGAGCGCTTTACCTGCATGTGTTCTCACAAGGAATTGTCAGAGCACAGTCTTGAGCAAGAAACCTTCTGTCTGAGCTTCTGCAAATCAAGTGATAAGACTGATATTCACGGTAGAGTCATGATACCAATGACGTACTCACGACAGAGTTCTGGGTTTGCACATTTCTAATTCCAATTATCACATTAGAATACCGCATTTTTATTAAATTGGTTCAAACAATTTTGCATTCTATTTTTACTCTGTAAACTTTTAAAAATTTTTGTGTTTGTATCTCAAATGAATAATTTTCAGATGACTGTTTTTCTTTGCATTCCCTTGCCTTACCATCCCGCCCTTTCTCCATATGGTTGATTTTGTCTATCTGCTAGTAGCTGCTTGTGATGTTTGCATAGCGTGTAGTTTCATGGCATGTTCTAATGTAGTCTCTAGAGCATGGACCAGCCATCTGACCAGCCATGGTAGCTAGCTATTGGAAGCCCCCAAACAGCTAGCTTCAAGTTTTGAACCAGAAAGGACCTTTTTTGTTGATTTTATTTTGATGTCCCTGCAATCATATGAAATACAGGGAATCTCAAAAGGCTAAAAACTGCAGAAATGGAATGAAGAAAGTAATTTGAGAATTTAATTGCATAGATGATGATAAAAGAGTTTGTATTTTGAAAGAAATAAATGTTTTAAATATTTTTATTGTGCTACATTTTTTTTCTTCTCAGGTTGGGACAGATTAACTTTTTATTTTAAATAAATGGATAAATTAAAGCCAAACATGTTGACCTGAGCCCACAGAGGCCCTCTATGCAGATACCTTCTCAGCTCACCTCCAGTTTCAAGTATTTTGAGTTTAATTAAGAAATTCTGTTTGGCAATTCTTCCTTTTATAGTTAGATTGGAAAATAAATTATATTTATTGCCTTCATTAATTTCTCATTTACTTCAGAAGTGCCTCACTCACTATTCTAAGGTTCTTTCCAACCGCTTTTCAAGCACTAGCTGTGTAATTAATGTTGATTTTTTTGGTGATCTGTTAGGTATTCCACTGACTACTGTAATCCAAATCTGATTTTTATAGCACTTCCATGAGGCTGAAAAATCATTAACTTGAAATAAGATTAAATTAGTATTATTTCTTCCTTAATAGTCAGTAAAATGTGAATCTGAATCCAAGATTGTTCCAGATTATAGATGTTTCTATAATATATATTTGTATTCATATAATAAACCGTGTTTAAATATCAGGTTCTAACCACAGTTTTAAAGACTACTGAGCTACAAACTTATGAGAAAGTAAATTATAAGCTTAGGGAGCTGGGGATTTCGGTGCCATTTTAGCAGTCTTGAAGACTGAGAGCAGGTGGGTTGAGTATAATTCCAACTTTCTCTGATTATACAGGAATGATTTGCTAGTACTGCAGACACTTTTTCTTTCTCTTGAGTAACTGTATGTTCTTTAAAGAGTTTCTAAATTCATCTCCGGCTACTGAAAATGCATTCATCACGTTACATCTCATTAAAACTTACGCTGGACTCCTTGCTATATCTAGTTCTCCGAGTTATTCAAAAAATAAGAGAAAATGGTTAGATTTTAAGGTTAATTTTTAAATGAAACAGCAAAACAACAATAAAAAAGTACTTTAAAATGTCCAAAACAAACCATTTTATTTCAGAAGTATTTGCATGAAACCACTGGACCCCTCGCACCCAGAAGGAAATTTACCCGCTTAAATAGCTCCAAATCAGGACTGATCAAGCAGACTACATTCATTGTGAACAACAGCCTGAGACCAATTTTTTTAAATCAGCTTATGCTATTTGATCGTATAGGGTAACACATTTGCATTAAACTATTTTTTGTATGCTTATGTTATTTTTGTGAATGTATTTTATCATGTTTCTATTGCTTTTGGATAAAATTAATATAGTTAACTAATTAGTAGTCCTTGTCAGTGTTACTGTGACTCATAACAACAATGTGAGTCAGAGCCTCTTGAGCTATTTCTATAAAGGGCATCCACCCAGTCCCAAGACCCACACCCGCAAATGTATAAATAAGTAAAACTAGAATTGGATTAACCTTGGACTCCCACAGATTGTTATATCTCCCTCTCCTCTCCTCTCCTCTCCTCTCCTCTCCTCTCCTCTCCTCTCCTCTCCTTGTAGCTAGGAGAAATCTGTGTCAAAATATCACCTGTGGAAAACTGTCACGGTGAAACAATGAGATGGTTTCCAAACAGTTCTTACAATTGGTTATTGGAGAATTGTCATGCTTAGTAGAACTTAAAGTCCTTTTAATACCGAGTTTTTAACACTGGGCTATTCTAGATATTTTGGAAGAAAAATCAGCCCCTGCACATTAAGTTTCATCATGTTATTTATTAGTGAGATACTGGTTTGAGCCCTGAAGCATGTTTTAATATCTCTTCCAGAATATATTTTTAGCAATAACATTTATAACTCTGAAATTTTTGCTCTCTGTGTAACTGTACAATTTTTTTTACCCCTCACTATTATTTTTTTTCCTCCAGTGTTTCCTTTGGCAATAAGTCATGCAGTCCAGTTATTGATATCATGAGAAAGTATTTACTTTTATTGGTTTTGAATATGCTACCTCTTAATTTCACAGTGTATTTCTCTGTTTTTGCGTTAGGATTCAGGATGAACAGTAATTCCCAAAAGACGTTCTTTATAACATAAAGCATCTTATACTCTTACACAAATATTTTAAGTTAATTAATAGAGTCCTAGAGTGCTAATTACTACCAAAATTTAATTTGTTTGAACCTTTGCCTCTCCTTCTCAATTTTCTGAACTGATTTGGAAGCGAAATTTGCAAAATAACTGGTAGGATATTCTGTATAGACATGTTGTTGGTGCAAGAATTTCAAGTGCTGAAAAGCCAGATAAAAATAAGAGACTCTTAATAAAAAACCGAAATCAATGGATCTCTATTCAAACACTAGGCTTGATCCAGACCATTATAAGAGTAAGCAAAGGATTTTTCTTTCACTGAGGTTTGCAGAAACTGGAATGGGCCCCTCTTCAAAAGTGTCCATTACTAGTTTGCAGCACCATGACCATAGGCAACTTCTGTTACCGATCACTTTTCCTTGACTTTATAAAGGACTCACATGTTTTCACAATCAGAGATAGAGTCCTACGTGCCCTTGCCAAATAAGACACTTAAAGATTAGATCATTCTGTGCACTAAAGACCCTTTTGTTCACTGTTCTGGCTGACTGATGAGCTGTTTATCCTATTTTTTATGACCATATTTGAAAATACACCTGTAGTACAATCCATGTCCCTAAGGAGCATTTTAAGAAGTTTGTGGGTAGAAAGTACCATATGTGCAAACCACTGCAGTGAGTTAAGAAGATTCTTATCGAAGATTCAGTTGAGTCTTTTGAACTGAGAAAATATTTGTGGGTTTTGTTCTGAAACTTATTAAATTGCTTTCATTGTATTTCTGCAGCTAACACAGATGTCTTTTGATATTGTGCTATTCATCTTTTATTAATTGTCTACTTAGACATATGAACAGACCATTTGAAAACTATAAGCATTAGCAAGCTGAACTCTTCTGTATTGGATATTCTCATAATCTTCCTCTTAACAAAAATGTGCCTCATTAAAAGAAAATATTCAGGTATTGAGACAATATCCGCTGTATTCATAAACAGCCTAGAGTTGAACTTAATAACTAAATTATTTTTCTAACAGAAATCTATGTGTATGTTGTTTGCATATATTGATGTTCCAAATTTATTCATCTTTCATGGAGAAATTAATTGACGGCTCTGATTAGCAGCAAAATTTATACGATATATATAATATTTTATATACAGAGCAAAATAGATCTTAGCCTGGTGTTTTCACCTTAGGTGGGTTCTTAGACATTGGGTTAGATATGCTATATCAATAAATCATCTCTGTATCATCCAGATTTGATACAACATTTTGGGAGATCTACAGTGCCATTTAAGAGGCCCAATAGGCATTTGAATCCATGGTGCTTTCACTCCATTGGAACTGCTGAAGCCCATTAGTCAAACTTCTGAAGTGTCCATGTACTTACTGTGGGGGAAAGAGAGAAAACAATCTCTACTTCAGCTCCAGCCCATGAAAAAGGAAATCATACTGCTGAAAACCTGTCTCTGTAGAATGAAAAAGAAAAAAACCCACCACTCTTAAGAATGACAGTGGTGCCCCTCTGCACTGACTTTGGCTGGGGTTAGTGTTATATTTCTTCACAGTAGCTCATATAGTGCTAGGTTTTAGATTTGTGACCAAAACAGTGTTGATAACATAGAGATGTTTTAGCTATTGTTGAGCAGCGCTTGCACAGTGCCAGGGTCTTTTCTGTTTCTCACTCTGTCCTGTCAGTGAGTAGGCTGGGAGTGTACAAGAGGTTGGGAGGGGACACAGCTGGGATAGCTGACCCCAGCTGACCAAAGGGATATCCCATGTTATATGGCATTGTGCTCAGCAACAGAAGCTGGGGGAAGAAGGAGGAAGGGAAGGTGGAAGTTTGGAGTTATGTTGTCTGTCTTCCCAAGTAACCATTAGACGTGATGAAGCCCTGCTTTCCTGGAGATGGCTGAACACCTGCCTGCTGATGGGAAGTAGTGAATGAATTCCTGATTTTGCTTTGCTTGCATGCCCAGCTTTTGCTTAACCTTTCAAACTGTCTTTATCTCAACCCATGAGGTTCCTGACTTTCTCCCTTCCAATTCTCTCCACCATCCCACCAGGGGACAATGAGCAAGTGGCTGCGTGGGGCTGAGCTTCTTCAGCTCGCAGCACCCTCACATTAGTGCCTTGGGAAATGTTGTCAGATATATTCTGTACAGAAGGAATTCTATCAATGATTGCTTTTTAGATTGTCATATCTCATTCTTTAACCTCTGGCCCCTGCCCCCAAACACACACTACTTGCATTGTCTCAAACCTCATTTCTCCAACAGATAATCCTTAAAACACATTTTGATAGGGAGGAAGCGACTCAGAGCTGGTGGGCTAGGTGGGACCTTTAAATCACATGAGCCTGCACAAGAAAGCAAGCTGTGTATGAGAGAAAATTGGAGCTGCCTATTTATGCCCTTTACCATTATGTTTTCAAATAAAAGAGATTTAAGTTGGTGTGTTGATTCACATGTGTTTAAACTGTCCTGGTTTGAGGTAAAACAGAACCAATTTTCTGTTTGGTAATTTCGCTTTGCAACTCAGCCTCTTCTAACTAACTCAACTCTCTGAAACTCTCTGAAATTAACAGCATCTTGTGGAGACACTGTTTGTTCTCAGAGTGATAAGACCTGACTAGTTGTAATTTATGCCAAGGAATGGTATGCAGAAGCTCTTGCTTATACTTATTGCTATAACAACCAAGGTCAGCCAACTTAACTATTTGCCCTGTTGGAGGGTCGGAAGCAGAAAAGCGTAGAGGGGTCACACCTGCAGGGAGGAGCGGACAGGACAGGTGACCCAAACCTGCCCAACAGGGTATTCCATCCCATCTGCCTCATGCTCAGTATAAAAGCTGAGAGATCAAAGGGTCAGCTCTCTTTCTTCAGTGGCCAGCGTCCGAGGAGGACTCTCTCTGTTCATCTGCCTTTGATCCTGATCCATGCATTCCTGAATCCAGACCTGGAATTCAGTTCCCTTCCATCGCTGAGTCCAGTCTGGGACTTTCCTGGTGCCTGCTGGTGACGTGGTCATCATCCTGGGAGCTTGATAGGATTTTGCACATATTGCATATATTTCATTATTTTCTTTTTATTTTATTATTAATATTTCATTAAAGTAGTTTAGTTTTTTCTAAGCTCTTAAGTCTCTTTCTCTCTCTCCCTCGTCTCCTTGGAAAGAGGTGGGGGAGGGCATCTTTTGTTCCTTTCAGTGGCCAGTCTGGCCCAAACTATGACATAAACATAAAAAGTATTTTCAGTTAACAAATTGCAGACTGTTTTTAATTCTTTCTTCCTGCTTGCTCACTTAAGCCATTGTCCTATACCAGTGGTTCTCATTACAAAACGTCAGTGCCAATTATGAGCTTTACCAAAAAAATCAAGAGACAAAACCCACTAAAGTCACATTTTTTCATGGCCTTTAGATTTCTAAGTCCTTTTTTTTGAATCACCACAACTTACAGTAAAAAAAAACACATAGAATTTTCAAAAGTTGGGTTTCCAACAGAAAAAAATCCCAAGTATTTTATATGACTATAAGAACATAAGAATGCCCATACAGAGTTGGACCAAAGGTCCAAGTAGTCCGATAACCTTTCTCTGACGCTGGCTAATAAGAGCTTCATAAATTCTAAGACCAGGGTAACCACACAGTGATTATTCTCCAGACTGTCTCCTTCTCTCCAATGACCTGCAGCTCGGGTGATGCCTTTACATTTTATAGCCTTGACAGTTTTATATTCCATGAATTTGGCCAGTGTTGTATTTAACCTATGTAAGCTTTTAGCCTCCAAAGCATCCCATGAGAAAGAGTCGACACCTTGCTTGCACATTGTGTAACAAATTCTGTCTTTCTGATTGTTTTGAATTGCTGTGTCCCAAGGCTGTCTTGCGAATTCGTGATAACTGGCCATATAGCACTTGTGCAGCACCTGAGGGCAACTGCAAGCAAGGCTGATGAATAACGTGAAGTGGTGCTGTGATTTAGTGGCAGGTGATACCAGATAAGATTATTAGATGGCAGAGTTGCTCAGATCTTGGAGATATGAAGCGGGAATAAAAGAGAGCCCCAGTGCCACCTTGTGTGGTAGCCTCTACCAATGGCTGAAGTTACTGGGGAAAAGCTCCTGACATAACAGGAAGATCAGACAAGCTAGAGGTGAGGGGGGTGAAGAGGGCACAGGGTGAGAAGACTGGGAAGGAGAGAGGGATAAAGCGCTTCAGATAGCCCATATCTCACTGAACCTATCCCAATCCAGCAAAACAGTTTGGGAATGTCCAAATGTCTGTTGATAGATTGACACTTCTTGTTACAAGGATAACACGTATGAGTGATACAACCAAGGTTCCTTATCATTAGAAGGACAGGCTTGCAGAAGTGAGAGACTGGAGCAATTAAACATGTTGACTAAGGGTCCAGAAGAGACAAGATAGTGGGAACTAGACAAGGAATAAAGTTAAGTCTACTGAGCATAGACAGAAGAAGCAAAAGAAAAGCTATGACAACAAACAATGGTAGAATAAGATATATCCATTTATGATAGCATTTGAGATATTTCTTCCCACATGTTCATCCAGAAGAGACCAGAAATCTGAGGGTCTCTTCTGTCCCTTAGTTGAAAAATCTGTCTTCTTCACTGTCATGTTTTAGCAGTCTTTGCATATGCATTAGTAACCCATGTAATCCTCATTATGCAACAGCATATAATATCAATTTCTTATTTGATGGACCAGTAAGGAGTTGGGAACACTGAGGCATAGCTCTGATGTCTTTCACAACTGGACAGTATATGGTTCATTAGCCTATTCCTTTACAACCAGATGTGTACCAAGGTGTTTAAGAGATGCTACTTCTTACTTGCAAATGCTTCACTTTTCACATCTGTTGGTTCTTGTTGAACTACAACTACATCTTTGATAAACTACTACATCAACCAATGTAGTTGCTTAACTTCACAGTTACAGCTTTCCTCTTGGTGCTGCTCCTCCTTCAAATTAGGCAAGTAAAGTAACAGTTAAAGGTAACACCCTGCCTTTCCCTCAAATTGTCTTATTTGGTCATGAAAAAGGGCACCAAGCCCTTGCTCATGTCGTGTATTCTGCTGCCATCATGTGGCTATTTCTTTTCATTCACATCAAGATTTATAAAAAAAATAATTTGTAGTTTTTGCACCTAAATTAAATTGTAGGTACCACACTCTGTCCTCAAAACTTTGCTCTAACTTTGCTCTAAGAAGTATACTCCTTAGTTTTTGATATTTTTCGTATTTATTGATAAATGAGGCATCTGCCCCACACTTCCATAACAAATACTTTAGAAGTTTTCTGTTGCATGACAAAAGTGATTGGGCCAAAATACGCATAATTTGCATGGTGAATACTAAGCGTGAGTGCACATATCGTTTTACAATTCAGTAAGCAACTTTGCTCACACAATACTTTCCATTGAGCTGACACAAAGAGAATTGCTCATAATGTTTGCTCCATGGCTTGGCATCTTGAGTTGCCTGAGGCAAATTCTATTTTTTTCCATATACTCAGTTTAACTTTGATGTCCAACCATTGAAGAAGTCCCTTGGATCTTTTTTGTCATGAATTGCACATTTGGAGACAGGAAAGAATTTTTTTTCTCTGAGGCTTTTTCCTCTGGTTTTAATCTTGAAGACAAAGAAGTGAAGACGGTACAAAACTCTTCCTGGTCTCTAGGGTATATGATATAACTTGCAATATCATCAGTCTTCCTGTGTCTGACAAAACTACATTAGTATTTTTGGTTCTGTTTGGAATCCCCTTTCTGGTGAATAGTCTTCTCATTTGACCAGGCTAAACTGGAAGTATAAGAGCTTCAGCAGCTGAAGTGGACAAGCACTTCAGCTGTTGATGATGTCTGCCTGACAACGCCTCTCAACATACATGTACGCATGTGCAAGCACAGCCTTGTATTATTTAGGATGAGCATGTGGCTGACTTCTTTGAGGATAAAGGACCTTTAAATAGAAATAATACATTGAAGTACATTGAGGTCCTTTAAACATTTGGTGCTTAGTTGTCTGCCCTTCTGTAGTTGTCAGCTTGAGCACCAAATGTTTAACAAAGCAAGCAAATGTATTAACAAACTCTTCCTGAAACATGTTGCTTGTATTACCTAACATGTCAGTTTTAAAGAGGTAAGTGATAGTGATTTAAACAAATGTTAAGATACACAGGGCTGTTAAGAACAATAGTGCACATTAACAGAATTAATATAACTTCAAGCTTCTGCCTAGCACGCTTGGGCATGTAAGTTTTAACTTCTAAATGTGTGTAAATGCTGAAAAGTCTGCTGTTCTTTCTGCCTAGAAGCATTGCTATCTTGCTGGAGCTGAGCACTGCAGCACCCACCTCATGCCTAACACCATTTGGGATTTACAAATTGCCTGACACTCCCCAAGAGCATTGAATTCAGTACAGATCTAGAGGGGGAAGGACGCTTGTCATAATGTGGTAAGCAGAACCTTATAATCCTTACACATTTGCATTTCCTATATTAAGACGTACTTGCCTGTTGCCTCACTCCATTTGAGATCTCTGCAGTGATAAGCATAGTGAGTGTTATAGGTTAAAAATGACATTCCTTTGCCTGTTGTTGCAATGCAACTATTTTCCTCCTGTTTGCTTATAAACGTATCAAATTTCTTAGGGGCAGAATTTTTCCACACTTTATGTTAGTTTAGGTGGCAATTTAAAAGTTTAATCTCACACACACTTGTGTATCTGTCCATGCACATGAGCCACATGGATGAAGAGGGTTTGTTTATTTATCTTCAGTCAGAAACTGTAATTCAACAATATCTGAACTAAATTTTGTTAAACTGATATCTTCATAGCGTCGGCTTGGAATCTAAAGCTAAGCATGAGGGACAAAAGTTAAGCTGACAGAGTGAATATTAGAATTGTTTGCATGCCTGTTCAGCAGGATCTTTCTCATTACACTTGAGAATGAGAATCACAGAATCACAGGATCACAGGGGTTGGAAGGGACCTCTGGAGATCATCTAGTCCAACCCCCCCTGCCAGAGCAGGGTCACCTACAGCAGGTTGCACAGGACGGCGTCCAGGCGGGTTTGGAATGTCTCCAGAGTCAGAGACTCCACCACCTCTCTGGGCAGCCTGTTCCAGTGCTCTGCCACCCTCAAAGTAAAGAAGTTCCTCCTCATGTTTAGATGGAACTTCCTATGTTCCAGTTTGTGCCCATTACCTCTTGTCCTATCACTGGGCGCCACTGAAAAAAGACTGGTCCCATCCTCCCGGCACCTTCCCTTTAAGTATTTATAAGCATTGATGAGATCCCCTCTGAGCCTTCTCTCCTCCAGACTAAACAGACCCAAGTCCCTCAGCCTTTCCTCATAAGAAAGATGTTCCAGCCCCCTAATCATCTTTGTAGCCCTCTGCTGTACCCTCTCCAGCAGCTCCCTGTCCTTCTTGAACCAGGAAGCCTAGTACTGGACACATATTGGTGCTCACTGTCACGGGACAGTTTCAGGTTTTTCTGTTCAGTTTTAAGTGACTGCAAGTATTGGCTGCTCTGGGAAATGTCTTAACTTCCAAGAGCTTCAGAGCACAGAGTAAACAGGACCAAGAAAGAGGAATAAATATGCTCCCAAAATTTGAATTATAGGCCTCCAACAACCTTTAGACACACTTAGTAATACCTGCACAAAGCAGAGGTTATCCCACCTTTTTAACGTCGTGATGTTGAATTCTCTCTGGCACAATGGTCCGGCTTTAACAAGAGGAGAGTGGTCCGTGTAGCCAGCACTAGCTGTGAGAGTCTGCTGAAGCACCGTGTTTGGTTACCTGTGTATTTCTCCCCAGCAAAGTCAAACTCCTGTGCTTTGGCCAGAACAAGCACATGCTAAATAAGCATGTCACAGCAAGCCAACATGTCAGAGTCTTGCTATGACACGATAAAAACTGTGGGCAGCATTATGAAGGGGTGGGGAATTAAGCTGTTAGTTTTTCAAACATCTGTTTAGGAACAGATATCTTAAATTATTATTAGCTTTCATCCTGTTTTGTTTTGTTTGCAAGTGCATAATTTGCAGTGATGAATCTCTTGGTAGTTGGAATCCACCAGTCAAAGAAAATGAAATCTTAGCATCCTGGAGATCACTGCAATTTGATTAATCCAGAGGGATGAGTGCCTATCATCTAGCTTGACATGGTACTTTAGTGAAAAGAAAGCTAAAAGAAAGTAATTTTCAATGGTGTAAATTATTTAGCTTTCTACTAAGAATCAAATTGGAGGAGGAGTAAGAAGATGAGAATTTTCCAGACAGCAGCTTTTATAATCACTGTGTCTTGATAGATCACACACAGATGCGGTAATTACAACTGTGGTATATTAATTTTCTACCAAGATACCGACACAGGCAACACAGCATTATGATGTTTTTCTGTCTTGGTCATAACTCCTTGGGCATATTTCTTTCTAGAATAACTCATAAAACCATAAATTTTCCCTCCTATTCTTTCTATTGATAAGCAACTAGGGAAGGTTAATGTTTGTGAAGATGAAAAGGTTCTCATTATTATGATTGCAGTTACACAGAAAAGATGTGAAAAGCATTTTAAAACAGAACTGAGAAGGGGAAGTTGAAGTATGAAGTATTACTGTATTTCAGCACAAAAAAAAAAAGAATTCCCATTACAGTAGTAAAGACACTTAAAAGCTGCATAGAAAAAATGTTTGCCTAAATTTAAAATCTTTATGTGAAGAGGTGTGTACAGCGTGGGGAAAGCAGTATGCCTAATTCTCGGAAAGGAGAACTCATCCTTTCCTCATCAACTGAGACACTAATTTACAGGGTCAAAGACTGAGGGGAATTCCTCCAATGAATAATGTTTTTGCAGAGGAGAACATGAGTTTTACCCAAATGACTTACCACAGAGAGAAGTTCAAATACTAATTGAACTAGCCTACAGCACTGCTTTGCAGTAGTACTTGCTGTCTTCATTCATAGATAAGGAAAACAGAGCAGAGGGAGCCAGGTTGCCTGACTTTAGTACATCAAGAAGTGCTGGAAAACCTCAGAGTTAAGGCACATCGGTCAAAGTTTCTGTAAGATGATGTCTATATGTGCCTAAATTCCTGTTACAGCCAATGAAGACCCAGTCTACAGTTGGTGGAGCGTAGAGAGCGACCCAGCTGTCCACCAGCTGTCCAGCTTAGTGCGAGCTGCATTGCTCCATATGCTCCTTTGAATTGCATGACCAGGGGCAGAATTCAGTTGCCTAAATGCTATTTGCCATTTTATACGCTCTTGCAGTGACACCTATACGCTTTTGACAAACAAAGAGTTGAGGCTTTAGGCTACTTAGTAATTATGTAGCCTACTGAGAACTGAACTTGAATTGCTGAGTCCTCAGCACAAAACTCTCCTTCCCTCCTATATTCAGTTTGGGTTTAAAGTGTTCTTTTTCCTCAAAAAATTAAATATTTTTTTTTCTCCATGTCTACCTGAAAAAGAGGTATTATGAAAATATTATGAGCAAATAAATGTAAGTCTTGGAACTATAAATGTGAAGGTGAAAGAGCTGTATAAGATTATTAGACCTATTCCTGTCTGCACAGGCAAGAAAGCCAGGCTTGCATGGCCGAGGCAGCATATCATCTCTGCAAACACTTGTGAAATACAGTTCTTTGTGGAGTGCCCTGGAAGCCCACAAGAAAAACCTGTCCTCACTGCACTCTTTGCAGAGTTCCCAAAGTTCACATTGCTGACGATGAACCACCACTTATGAATTAGCATATTATATAAATCATGCTCGATTATAAGGGTATATTCCCACTCCTTAACCAGCACAATGAAAATAGAACAGGAAAAAAGAACTGCATGACTGTTTTATTTACGTAAAGAAATGTCATTAAAATTCTTTTGATTTTCCTGGAGGCAATATTTTTACATTAGCAGGAATACAGATCTGGCCTAATTTCCTAACTGCAAGTTAATGAGGATTGGAGATATTTAAATTACAGTCAGTGAACTTAGATATTTAGAAAAGGGAATATCTTTAGTGAAAGAGATGTGTGGGGAAAAATGCTGCAGTGAAGTTGGAAAAGAGAAGAACTTTTTGTGGATCAGTTGTACACCAATTTTCTATATATAGTGCTAAGATATTTATTTGGAACAGCAAGTTAAAAGAGGTATTGCAATAGAAACATAAATGGATGTCTGTCAAAGCTGGCCAGAACTGGATTTTTCTTAAGAGTAAGAAGCTATTTTATTGTTTTCCCCTCTTTTGCCTTTATTTCTGTATGTGGTTTTGAGTTGAGTTTACATATCCACCCTAATCTGAACTGTCACAGACATTAAATTGGATACTTCACTTCTCCGGTAGCGTTCTGGACCTAGAGCTGCACAGAGGGAAGTGAACTGGTTCCTGGAGGTACTGTGCTGTTCAGGGTAGGAGGTGGTGGGCAGTGGAAGAACCTGTATAACAGCTGTAGCAAGTGTAGCCACACGCAAACACAGGCCCCCTATCCATTAACATCAATGTCTATAATTTCTCTGTGCTCTGTGTGGAGGCACTGTGGACAGGCACTGCACAAGCACACTGTCCTATATTGTGCTGCCTCTATACTCTTCCCTTGGGATACATTCTTCAACCTACTGGAATCCTAGGCATTTTTTTCTCATTTTTAAAAATTGAAATTATTCCATTTTTTCCCTTCTTCTTTACTGCTTTTTAAAAAATATTTGGGGAGGCAGGTTTGTTGAAATACTGATAAGTTAAAGCCTACAAATATTTGAAGTTAGAAAGCTGTGACTTTCCGAGAAAACTATCCTTTTTTATGACACAAATTTGCAATTTGATAAAGAAAGCTTAAAGACTTGAGCAAAAAAATTAAATTTGCTGTAATATTTATTTTTATTATCCCTTTCAGTTGCTAAATCTATTCATTCGATTTGTAAATCAAATCTACTGTGTTAGTATGTATGTTTCCTAGATACTTTTGTCTCTAGTTCTTCAGAGCAGTACCTTGCTGACAGGGCATTTCATACAGTCCAATATTCTACCATTACATCCATCTTGCAAAATAATTACTATATTCTTGGAAACAGACTGCAAAGAAATGAATAATCTAGTGAAACTTGAGGGTTGGAAAGCAGTGGGGTCATGACAGAAAAAGAAAGTGGGTAAGCTAACTTTCATCGTGCATACAAGAAATAAACTTAATCGAAATTTTTCAAACACCGTTAATCGAAATTTTTCAAACACCGTTTATCTGCTTTTAGCTTTGATTTCTCCGCTACACCAGTGGAGAAACAGGTGTGGTGACTGCAGAACTAGAAACTGAAGAAACTGTTCCTGGGTAAAGTTTCACCTGCATTTGTGTTTCCCTGCCCTCTAAATAGATACTATGAAGGTGGCTTCTGTAGAGGCACCATATAGGAAAAAGTCAAGGTTTGTGCTCTGGAAAAGTTAGGGTACAAGTTATGGAAAGAATCGACATTCCTCATGCTCTGTGCGCAGAAGTCTCTTCATGCTCTGAAAGCTCTTGAATAGGCCTAGAGATTTCTTAATTTTGTGCAAAAAGAATAAATAATAATTTTTCTGAATATCCTGTATGTCACCTGCATAAAGCCCAAATATTCAGGCTGTACACAGAGATGTGGCAAAGTGGCTTCACCCTCCCTGTATTTCTGTGTCCTTTACCTGGGAGTCTGGGGAGAAGCTTTCTCTACTTCCACTTCTGGGTGACTAAGGGAAGGAATAACCACAGAGCAAACTTGGGTGCAAGAGTTACTTACCCAGAGATACGCTGCTTATGTTTAGGAAATCACCGAAATGAAACACCAATTCAGGACTGTGTAGATCGATTATTTCCCTGAGGACCAGAAGCCAGCCCCTGGTATGGGAGTTTCTGTCCAAGGATCTTAGAGATGGCTGACCCCATTCCCACAGGACCCTGGGCTGTCAGGCAGACACTTATTGAAAACAGAGAGGATGGTGGCAAAGCTGAATTAATTCAGCTGGGAACCTAAAACCCTGGTGGGTTAAATGAGAGGAGTCTCTAGCAAGACAGAAAAAGTCCTTCCACACAGACTTCCACATCGTGTCTTCTAAGGGTTTAATGGAAGTTCCGCCATGGACAGCAAGACATGTGCGGACACTTACTGGTCACACTCTCTGAACTGTGACTTCTGCCAAAGTTGCCACGAAACACTATGTTAGTTATAATCTCTGTGGAGATATGATGCTGCTTCAATGTAGGGAGCTGGCGCAGATGTTCCCCTGAGGTCTAAATTTCTCTTATTGCAATATATTATTGTGATGTTCGTCTCTATAGAGGTTTTGTCTACCTGGCCCCTAAAAAAGTGTAGTACAGCATCTCAGTATTGGCAGGTGGGAAGCTGTTTTCATTGAAAGCACGCAAGGAAGCCTGCAATGTTTCTCAGTATTTAGGAGTCAGCTCTCAGTAATTAAGTACGGCCTTTGCTCCTGATGATGTGTGGCAGAAAGATTATGTGTACATATTAAGATTAGCAGAAAGATTGGCTGGCAAAGATTTTTTGACCAACACATGCTCAACCTGCCAATGTCAGCCTACCAGCATCAAAAGAAAATGAAACCTTTGCAAATATCATCCCTTCCCAGACCTGGTCTTTAATCCAGACTGGTTCTTATAAACCCTTCCATGTGTCAAACCGGTGTGGCACACTTATCTGGCATCCTCTATAAGAGAATGAATTTGAAAACTACCCCAGTAATAATACTGTATAGTTACTTCATACTACAAATGTTAATGTAAGATAAAAAATAATTAAATCAATTTAAGTTGTATGATAGATCTTGATATCTTTGTCCCTTTTAGCTGTGGAAACTTATTTTTTTACTAAGACTAAATAGTGTTGAGCCAGTAAGATGACAGGGAGAAGGGGTAAGGGGAAGTTAATGCAAATCTGCTCTGTCCTATTCATGAAGAATTCACCATGAAGATATTAAATTTTCTCTAGAGTAAAAGTGTAAGTTGAACTAGCAAGCATGCTTTTACAGCTGAGATACATTTTTATATCTTTCAGGAAAAAATCTTCCTGAAAAACCACAAATAATTACCAAATGAAAACTGAATGCTGAGAAGTTCACTAAGATTTTGGGGACAACCTGTTAATTGTCTATTTAAATAACCTCAAAATGGCAAAAAAATATTAAACGCTGCTGTAGCACAGTTCCCAGTCATTGAATGAGTTATATATATTTGCTTATTTAATTTTAAAAACGGACTTATTCATAGGTGTGTTATCTCCAGTTCCCAAAAGTGTTCAGTCATGTCTACATCCATCTTCACCTGGGGAAATTCCCTACATGTATACTTAAGATTCACTGTTTCAGGAAAACACATACGTAGGTCCTGAAATGATGACCTAGAGATCTTCACCCCAGGGCTTTGTACTGTAATTATTGAGAAGCTGTATAAATAAAAACTAATTAGCTGAAGAGTTTTAGCTAAATTCTGTAACAAATGTGAGAGCACTTTCTATGACAAAAAAGAAGTGTCGCAGCCCAGCACAGATGAGCCCACCCTTCTCTCCTACACCTTCCTTGCCCAGGCCACGTCTCTGACTGCTCCCCCAGCAATTACTCCTTCATCTTTAAAATGGAGGATTTAAAATCTTCTATTTTATCTCTTGCCTCATCTCTAGGGCAGAAGGGCTATCCTGGTCGAGGAACAAAGGAAATATGCCCAGGTCCAGGGTGAGCAGAGTCAGTCCCACCCATGGACCCACTAAGTATTGGGCCAGATAAGCTGATTTCTGCTGCTCTGGGAGTCACAGGTCTGAGAATAGAACACGGTGAATGCAAAGGAGTCCCAGCTCCCTCTCCCCTTGGTACGTTTATCTCCCCTGAGCTGGAGAAACTGTATTAAGGAACAGTTTCAATTTGGCTGAAAAAAGCATGTGGTACAGGAAGGAAAAGAAAATCAGAAAATTGATCACTTTCACAGTATCTGAGATAAAAACAAGGATATGGAGACTAGCAAATCCAATTCATTCTTTCATTTGCAAAGCCATCTATAAAACAGCACACACACACACATATATATATATCTTTATGTATAAATAAACATAGCCCCATTGGGTGCATTTTGATCTGCATGCCTACAGTCTCACAAACTTGAGCTGTTCCAGGTTCAAAGACGGAGTGTAAAGACATCCAACCCATTCAGTTACAGTCACTTATAATACATCAGTTTATTCTGGTGATAAAGCATCATTAATTGTTTGAAAAAAACAAAAAGTGACTCTCAAGTGTCCTAGGAAATTACAATATATTGAACTGCAAATATTGGTAAGTGGAGACAGTAACATGTCTAAAGGGATCCAGAGGAGTCAAGATACTGGGAAGAAAGAATGAGCTTGGTCCTGCAAACTGCTTCATTGTACAGCAACTCTGAGCCTGGTGCAAAAAAAGCTACCCCAAAAAGCTATGCAGAATAAATTCTGTGAGGATAGGTGCTGTGAGACACATCTCCCCCTGCCTATGCAGGCAGCTAAGCACAGAGCTCGGAGGGGCTGCTACTGTCCCCATTCTCTCCAAGTGAGGTACCTGAGCCAAGTGTGCTCGGGAGGTGCCAATCTAGGGCTTCATGAGAAGTAAAATTGCAACTTCTATGAACCTATGGATCTTGTTAGCCTTGAGCCTTAGTCTTCCAGCTTTTCTGTCTCATAAAAGACCCTTTTCATCTAACTGTAGACCGTAGAAAATGGGGACAGTGCCTATCACTGGCTGTTACCAACTGGATGCTAAGAGAGTTTCAGCCCATGTATTTGAAGGTAGTGGCCTTAATTCAAACAACTTAATACCTCCCATATAAAATTGCATGGATAGTAAAACATACTTTAGAAAAGCTAAGAAACTGATGTTTTATTTTTAGATATATATCCTACTGTTGTTAAAGGTATTTACTATAAGAGGTCAACTTGTACTGTTGAGTCACTTAGTGAGGTAGAAGGTAGAGTTAGAACCTGAGTGATTATTCTTCACCAGCAGCCAGTCTCCCTTACCAGCTGATACTTCGTATTAAATTGAATATTCATATTAAATCCCCATGTTTCACCTAAATGAGTTGCAGTTTATATCCTACATTTACCTCATGTCCTTTAGTCAGCTCCTTGTGAAAATACACAAAAAGAGAGTAAGGGAAGCAGCTGTGATATCTGTGCTCTTCAATACAGACAACATATTTGCAAGCAATTATTTTTCAGCGTCTTTTCTGAGTTCATATCCTCTATGCCCATCAGAGATGACAATTAATTAATATAATGGGTAATATAATGTAATAAGAAACCAAGTACCTTCAAATCTAGAGGTCAGTTTTAGGGATTTTCTGTTTTCCCAAAGAAAAAAGAACAAAGCTTTAAAAGTTATTTCTTTCTTCTTAAGAAACTCTTCCCAAATAAGCTGCCTTTTCTTTTTGCTTGTTTTCATTTCTAAGAGACGGAGAGGCCAGATGTGCACCCTGGGACAGAAGATGCCACTAGCCAAATCACCAAAGCAACACAAGAGCAACCATTAGTCTATCTATCCAAAATTTAGTACTTCCTTTCACGACTGGCTCTTCCTGAAAACTTTTTGTCAGGTTTTCCCTTTTTTACTACTTTAGAATAGAATCACAGAATCATAGAATAGTTTGGATTGGAAAATAAGATTAAAGGTCATTTAGTTTAACCCCCCTGCAATAAGCAGGGACATCTCCAACTAGAACAGGTTGCTCAGAGCCCCGTCCAACCTGACCTTGAGTGTTTCACGGGATGGGGCATCTACTGCCTCTCTGGGCAACATGTTCCAGTATTTCACCACCCTCATTGGAAAAAATTTCTTCCTTATATCTAGTCTGAATCTTCCCTCTTTTAGCTGAAAGCCATTACTCCTTGTCCTGCTGCAACAGACCCTGCTAAAATGCTTGTCCCCATCTTTCCTGTAGGCCCCCTTTAAGTACCGAAAGGCTGCAATAAGATCTCCCCATAGCCTTCTCCAGGCTGAATAACCTCAACTCCCTCAGCCTGTTTTCACAGGAGAGGTGTTCCAGCCCTCTGATCATTTTTGTGGCTCTCCTCTAGACTTTCTCCAACAGGTCCATTTCTTTCTTGGGCTGAGGGCTCCAGAGCTGGATGCAGTACTCTAGGTAGGGTCTCATGAGAGCAGAGCAGTGGGGCAGAATCACCTCCCTCGACTTTCCTTGTCATCTTACTAGCTGGGGCTTGCCATGCTAGGAAAGAGAGGTGATATGGGGAAGGGAGGCCCTGTGGGTACACAGAAGTATGTGGGAAGTCATAGCTTCCCATACAATGCAGTTCACAGACTATGTGTCTCACCACCTAAGTCTCATGGAGAGATGTATGTCAAGGCTGCCAGTTTGGAATTTGCCTGGAGAAGGGTATGTTAACATCTCCTGAAGCAGAAAGGCCCAAACTATTTCATTAAGATACATTTCTCTACATTTTTATATAGCCAAGTCTTGAATGCCTTTGTTTTGATTCTTTTGTATTCACAGAGAGTTTGCATCTTTATAAGCAGAGAACAAAACTTCAGCTATGCCCCAAAATGAAGTTGTTTCTAGGAAGCTTTACTATATAGAGAGCTTAACTTTGCTTGTCTCTTTATTTTGATCTGTCAACAGAAGATTCAATTTCTAGCTATCACTCTATCTTTTCTGATAACCAAGTAAGTTTAAACCTCGAAAACGTGTTTTTTTTCAGAAAACTTACAGGAAACACTTTGAAGTAGGAATTTACAAACGCCTTTTGTTTTCTCTAGGCAAAAAGGTCAGATATTCACCTGGCATAACTATATATACCTTCACTGACTTAAGACAAACTGAATTATATTGCTGAAATAATTTGCTTAGTTTAAACCCATATTTACTCTCATAGAAATTAGAAGGAACTCCCCTGAAATCTCTCAAGTTACACCAAGATATGGCTAGGGTTATCAAGACTGGTTTTTAGAGTTTTGTTTCTGTTCCTGTGGCAATTGATCTCTTTATTACCTACTAGGAGTTCAGGTATAAGAGACCTAGGCAAGAAATACAGCTATGGAAATGTCCTATAGATCAGCATTTTTCTGTGGTAGATGTCCAGTCCATCTTTGGGTGATTTAACATCACAAGGTGCCTTGCTACTCCAGCTTAGGCAACTTCAAAAACCTTGGCTTGTATTTGATTACTTATAATACTTACCACATCCAGGATGCACGCCTTGTTCAGCTGTCTACTTGCTGAATTTTTAATTGTTCTGATTTGTTACATAGATTTCTACGTAGTCTAATTAGAAAGACAACAACTCAAGAAAATTCATCATTCAACATCTTATTTCACATTCTAATAGAAAAAAGCAACATGTAAATCTTTATGCATACATGTAACTTTTCTACGAGCTCTCTCAGCATCCAGGATTTGACAACTAAGACAGAAAACCATGCCAGTACTCAGTTCAGTGTTTGCTTTAAAGTTCATAACATTTCATCAAGGTGTCATGTTAAATCAGTCATGAGAGAAGTTGCAGATGCAGCTTATACGAAAGGTGCAATAGGAATTTACCAACCTTGGACTTGTTTCTGTTAGAATTAATGCCAAAGCTCTTTCTAACTTGGATGCTGTTTCTCAGCTGTTTCTTAGCACATTTTAATCTGATCTTTTTATCGATGACTGTATTATTTGTTTACCCAGTAGCATAGTTGCAGTAATCAGAACAATGATCCCCTTCTTGCGAGAGAATAAAAATCACTCAATGATTTTTTTTCATATTTTAGCTATTTTATTTCCTATTCCCTCCTTAGTAGGATTGTTGAGAAAATGTGAGATTTAAGCACTGAAAAAAATACCAACAAAACTTCTAAAAAGAAAACAAGGTACACAGTTCCATAGAAGCTGGATGGGCTTTTAATTAAAGAGCTTCTTTCATTTATGTGTAACATCAGCAGGAGAGAGCAGAGTATGTAGGTCCTTTTCTCCCTAAGCTCTGCCCTCAGGGAAGAATTTGAATTACAAAAAAACTGAGGAGGTGTGATTTCATTTCCTTTTCACATCTGAAGAACAGTGTGGGTCAAGAGTCTTTATTTTATTTGCTTAGTGAGTGATATAAAATATGTGCTTTCTGAAGAACATGAACACTTCAGAAAAACAGAGATCCGTACAAACTGAATGAACTCTCTTTTCAAAATGAAGCTCCATTCAGTGTTTTCCTCTTACTTGAACAAAAATCTGAGTAAGCCACGCCAAAGGTTGGAAACTCAAGAAACCATTATACATTTATTAGTTATTTGCTGTATTATATATTCTGCAGAATGAGGAAGATATTTGTTTTATTTCCTATAAATATGCAGGCTTCAGACTGTCTTGCTATTATCCTACCTGAATGCACAGGGCTAAACCAGAGGAAGCTGTTAGAGCAAAAACAACAGGAAACAAAACCGCTGCAAACACCAGGTCCTTCAAAGAACAAAGGTGAGCTGCTATTCATCCTCGAGTGGCACTGGAGAACGGTGGGGACCAGCAGCAGAATAACCTGCGTCCAAACAAGCTAGTGGCCTGCAGCATCATCATCCCTGAATTTAGGATCAAAGCAAATTTGAAAACCTTACAGATGCTGAGGTAGGCAGAAGGGAGAGCGAGTGGGTTTTAAACATGATGAAAGATACTGGGAGCAAGTGGAAGGCTGCAGTAGTTTGCAGGCAAATTCACAAAGGCAAGGAAGCGGGTAACTGGGTGGACAAAGCTTAGAGAAATGGACCAGGAAAGACTGGGGTGCAGGCTGAGTATGAAGCCCATTGCTATTTTAATCCTTTCGCTTTATGCACTGCATAGAGTGACATCATAAACAACATTTTTGCTTTACAGAAACTGGTTTTGAGCCTCTGAAATCAAATGTTATTGGGTTTACTGGATGTTTCTGTCATTGCCACATCTTTTTGTTGCGTTACGGTGCTAGAAGGAGAGGCAGGAATCAGAGCTGGCTGCACACAGCTCCTCCCCTGCCGTGACAGGGCAGTGTCGCCTGGAACAAGGAGACAGAAGTTGCACCTCTCACTTAATGCATGCTCTTCGGCTTAATGCATGCTCTTGGGATAAACAAAAGATGTAAACAAATACATAACTGCAACTGTGACACCTCCCCATATGATCATTCAGAGGAGTGGCTAAATTCCAGTCCTGGATTTTCTCAGGTAGCAATACTCTCCTTTGGCCACAGTTATGCATGTTTATGCCTTCATCAGGCCTTTGGTGAAAGAAAATGCTACAGTTCAGGACCTGGAAAAGCCTGGGTGAACCTTGGTTCTGAGAGGGTGTTTTTTCTAATTTATCAATCTGTTGGTAGTAATGTGTTATTATCATATGTATGTTCTAAACTTAATCCTGTCATATCAAAGACAAACTCCCAGTGTTGTTAATGGGACTGTTCAAATGAATTTTGAACCCCTTGAAAGTCTTTAATTGTTAAATGCTGCTTCTTTTTCTTAATCTTTCACTTGCAAGCCAAAAAGGGATACTCTCTGTATTCAAAATCAGAAAAACTGAGCTAGTTCACAAATTGCCCTTAGTATCAGAGCATCACAGTAAATATATGCTCTGCTACTTTCACCTAGCAAAACGTAGTGTAGAACACTCCATGTGCCATTTCTTTAACTGTTTATACACAGGGTCCTCTGGAGGAATTTGATGTGTTTGTTTCACTTAACCCAGTCATGATTCAATTTCTCGCATTCTGAACAGCAGGCATACATCTATATTTCTTTTCTTTATTTCATTACTAGCTGATAATTTTATTGTATTTCATTTTGAGATTCATCTCATGAACACAGTATGTGTTTCGCATTCAGCTAGATCTTTCTTATTTTTAGATCTTGCCTGATTCACAGTAAGCTTTAAAAAAACAATCCAGTCAGCTACCCAGTACCTTTTGTTCTTGGAACCATTTAAAATCAATTTGTGATCCTCTCCCCTCAATCTTTTTCTTCAAAACTGATAACATTTTCTGCATGAAAAGTTGCTGACTGGAGAACAATAATATATGTTAAAACCATACATCCATTTTTCTTTTTAATTGGTTTTATTATATCTGTACATTTTCTCATCACCTTCTTTGATGATGGGATTCTATCATGAAAAGCTCAGTACAAAAGAACAAATAAAGGGCACACTCTTTCCCTCTGTGACTGCACACACTGGACAAGAAATCTCAGCTTGGGTAGTCATATGGAAAAGGCCTCCGTCTTCCCTTTCTCAGGCTAAGATAAAAGTCTTGGATTTTGATCTCTAAGGTTCTGGCAGGAACAGAGGTGAGAAGTGTTTTTTTCTTATGATCTATAACCTCTCAAGGAAGTCCCTCCATCTTCCAACTCATGCAGACTTCTCAGTCTTGTCTGTAGCAAACCACTCTAAAAGATGGGGATGGTGAATGCCCTTTGGTAGTTCCTAAACTGAAGCATAAACACTGAGTATCCCATCTGTAACATGCTAATGACAGCCTTGATCCTGGTTTGGGGGTATCCCGAGACCCATGTCTGCGGCAGCCAGAGCGGCCAAGTACGTGCTCCATGATAAAATTTACTTCCACAAAGACTATCACCAGACTGCCTCTGAACTTGTCCCAATTTGATGCTCATTCAAATCCTCAAAGCTCAAATCAAACAAGGTACAAGTTTCAGGAGATGCTGTGGTGATACATACAGATAAGTGCCACAGGAAAGTAATACTGATATGAAATAATGGAAATACTAAAAACCGAAAGGTTTTAAACATAATTAATTTTTTTTTTTCAGTCCAGCTTTGGACTTTGTAACGTAACATGTCATTAGAATGTATTAATTTATGGAATTATTTTAATATTTAATATTATTTGAATGCCTGGCAATGATAACATTTCTTCTAGGTTAATACATCAATGCAACCACTGGGGAAAGTATAGCTTGGTTTTCAGGGTTCTTAACAGTAGCTAAGATTTTTATTCGGAATTTATATTTTCATTCATACTTATACTAGAGGTCAAGTTGATACAACAATGAAAAACTAAATAAATATAGAAAAGGAAATTTTCTGGCATGCATTATCTTTACCTGTAAATTGATTTGATTCATCAATTGTTCCTTGCAATCCCAAAAATTTTAACCATGTTAACCACTATTTTTAAACAGCTGGCATAAAGTACTGTGTGTACCTCTATGAGATTGCATGCGCACAGAGGCCCATGAGATTGTAACACTCTGTTTTGACAGCCCACAGAGCACACCGGTGAGCTCACAAAGTTTTTCTTGGGTCTAGCACTTGAGAGACTGCACTGGCAATTTTGAAGTTTACTCAAGGTTTTCAGAGCCAGAGTACAGGCTCTAGAGTTTAGAGCCCTTCCTTACCATGCAGACAGACTGACAGTGTTTGAATTCTTTGGCACATAAATACATCCTGAAGAGAAACATTCCACAGAATAATGTAAGAAGTAAGCCATATGGACAATCAGAGATCTGATGCTTAAATGCTTTCTCTGGCTCTGTTCTATTTAGCAACACGGACACAACCTATACCTACTGGAGGATCTGACAGGTGACCTCAAAGAGTCACTGTCTTTTGGCCTAACAAACTCTTACCTTTCAGCTGACTTGTGGCAAGAGACACTAAGTACCTTCTCTAGAGTTTACAATTCTTTTTAATATCTTTTTTTTCTCAAAAGGACAATCTTTCATCTTTCATTTATGTAAAAGGACCAAAATGAGTACTGTTTGCAGAGATACTGGTTAGCCAACTGACAATTATATGAGTTTGGTTGTCCAAATGTTGCCAATTGATTCTTTTATTGTAGAAAATATAACTTTTGATAGAAAAAAGAGAATACAGGGAACTACATAATGCAAGCTCTCACTTGCTTTTCAGGCCTTTGTCTCTATCAACTGATGCCAGTGGCACTGCTCAGAAAGAACATCTGTAAGCATTTGAAGAGGTAAATAATGTAGTCAGGTGTGTCCAAAAAAGAAAGCTATTTATCTTTCATGCGGCTCTTGCTGGGGTCTATTGAGCTCAGGCTATGTATCTTGACTAATTATACCTAACATGCTATACCTGTCTGCTGTAAGTTTATCATCATTTTTCCTCCTGCACAGAGAAGCAGAAGTTTAAAACAATGTTTGAACAGCAAGCTGAGCGTAACCACGTTACTATATGGCATTGGACCATGTAAGGTTACATAGTTATTGATATGCTGAAAACTAAGAGTACAGAATGTGTTTCATACACAACGTGATTGACTTGATCTGTAACAAAGCAAGCAGAAATCACATACTCTGAACTGCAACTGTGGCAATTGTAATATTTTTATAAAATTATTGTTGCTGCGGTATCAGGGTACCTCTTAGAGTGTCAAGAGAATTTTAAATGAAAGGTAACTTTCAGTGAAAGAAAGCTGTTGTACAGATTTGTGTTATAGGACTTTTATACATTAATTGTACTTTATCAGACTTCCTCGTGTTAGTGCAAGACCTCATTAGAAAGAATTTAAAACTAAAGGCCATGGTAAGGGGAAAAATATTAGAAATACAGGAGTAAAGATGATAACTGACAAAGAGAGGAAGTTCTCCTAAGGAAGGAGAGTCAGGAGCTCTCAGGTCCATGGTACAATCTCCTAGTGAAGGAGCTCTGTCCAAAGCTCCTCTGGAGTCCCTGCGATATGAAGGTACTAGGATTTCTTCTTCGCAAGCACCATCAGTGGGCTTTGCTGGCATGCAGTGTTGGGAGAGGGAGCTGTCATTTTGTGAGAACATGAGCCGTGAACAGGAGAGATGGGGCATTTTCTGAGAATAACCAGAGGTAGCTTCAGTAAAACATAGTGAACATTCAGCACTTTGGAGCACACTACTTACTTAATTGGGTCTTTTGTTGCACTTCCTTTACCTTAAAAAGTAAAAATATTTAGCTTTTTTCACTTTTTCTTCCCCCCCCCCGCCCAGCTATCAGTGGTTTGCATCAGTCTAATTTGGATTAGGCTTTCTGGGCAGTGTTAGAGCATAAACGCTTGTCCTTGTTTGAGGTAAAACAGAACCAATTTTGTTCAGTAACTTTATTTTTTAGCTAGGCCTCTTCTAACTGCTGAAATTAACAGCCTGTTGTGCAGGAAACTGTTCACTCTCAGAGTGATCAGACCCATGTTTATAGCTGATGCCAAGGAGTGGGATGCAGAGAGGCTCTTGCTTATCTTTATTGCTATAACACCCAAGGCCAGCCAGCTTTGTTACTTGCCCCGTTGGAGGGTCAGAAGCGGAAAAGCGTAGAGGGGTCACACCTGCGGGGAGGAGCGGACAGGACAGGTGACCCAAAACTGACCAACAGGGTATTCCATCCCATCTGCCTCATGCTCACTATAAAAGCTGAGGGATCAAGGGGTCAGCTTTCTTTCTTCAATGGCCGGCGTCCTGGGAGGACTCTGTCTCTGCGTCTGCCTTTGATTGCGATCCTGAATCCAGATCTGGAATCCAGTTCCCGTCTGTCATTGAGTCCAGTCTGGGACTTTCCTAGTGCCTGCCGGTAATGTAGTTGTCATCCTGGGAGCTTGATACAGTTTTGTATATATTTCATTATTTTCTTTTTATTATTTTGTTATTAATATTTCATTAAAGTACTTTAGTTCCTTCTAAACTCATAAGCCTCTCTCTCTCTCTCTCTCCTGCCTCCCTTTGAAGTGGGGCAGGAGAAACAGCATCTGTTGTTCCACCTGATTGGGCCAGTCTGGCCAAAACCATGACAATGCTAAATAAAAATTATACAGAAATCATATCTCCCTCAAATAGTATTTAAGATATAAGAATATAGTATATTCAGATGGACTATCACATCTCTGGGTTTTTTTATTGCTTTCTGCTTTGATCGATATTTCCCATTGATACAAAAGATAGAAAAGCTTACATATCTGAAATGTGGCATGGACATGTGAATTCTGACCATGAACTGCCAACATCAACTCTTAATAAGAATCTTAGCTGAGCCTACATTGCATTTTCAAGTATATTGTCCTAGCTAGTAATTACAGTCTTTTATACAAGACCTATTTTATGGTACTATTTTTATATAATGTATATTTTTATCTTGACTTTGAAAGATCAAATCCTGTTTGTCATGTAAATTCTGCCTTTTGAATGCTTCAGTGACTTAAAGGAACACTGCAGCTCCTAAGAAACTGAAGCAGCAGTATGTTTTTGGTGATTGCCACGTATAGACAGTTTTCTTCCAAATTCCTCTGACTGAAAAAAGGTGGGGGGCAGTGGGGAAGAACATGTCATGGCAGGTTTACAATGAAGCCCATTGACAAATGAAACAACTTAAACAGATTGCATTTGGTTCTATCTGGAGGCAAAAAAAAATACAGTGCAGAGATTTGTATTTGTGATATACAGGTTGAACGGTCAGTTCAGATACAGAATTTAATTAAGGTCTTTCTCTCTTTTCTTGTTCTGCTTGGTCTTTCACCTCAGTAAATGGGAACACAAGTATCTTGCCTGAGGGATCCTATGGTGAGTCACTGGTATAGGTCTCCCTGCCCAGGACCCTTTTGGCTATTAGGCATGTTGCTTCAGCCCTGTTGGGATCACCTAGGCCTGTGAGTAGCGGTTGATACAAAAGTAGTATTTAAAACAGTTGCTTAAGAAATCAAGCAAACTGAATGTCCAAAGTCATGCTACAAAGCAATTGTTCAAGACAGATGAATTCTTGTCAGTTTTGCCAGTTTCCACGAACTGCAAATCTAGACAAGTGTATTTCTTTTACACTAGTACAGATGCTGAGTATAATAAATCTTTTGCACATGTTCCAGTAACTTAATCTGTTTTCCTTCTACTCTCTGTACTGTATCTGCTTGGAATGAAAAGACGCTACAATTCTAGTAGCCCTGGTCTTTGTAAGTTCAGCAGCTGTTTTGAGATGTATACATGCTGCTTATTTTTAAACATGCAAAACAACTGGGAGGAGAGCAAAGGAAAATGCAGAATTCAAATTGATTACCAGAGTATGTTATAAATAATACGTAAAACAATGGTATGTAAATGTACCATGGTATCACATAGTTATAACACATTGCAACAAAAACATTTTATTTAATTACAGACCATTGAAAATGAGTTTCCAAAGCTAGGCAGAATTTCAGACAAAGCTAAATAGTGTTTTAATGTTTCATAGAGGGGGCAACTGCGTTCTCACTTACTTCCTATTCTGAAGGCAAACTTAAGGCTAATAAAAGACATTAGAGTGACAAAACTCTTCCACTTGTGAAGAAAGCAATGAGTCTGGGTAAAAATCACATAATTTCCTCTACGTTGCCAGGATTTAGAATCTATCTCTCAGGTTTAGGAAGACTGCCCAGTTCCACAAGTAAATTATGACCTGTCACACAAGCCTATGGGATTCTGTATGTTTGTGTTTCAGGCTGATGATAACATCTTTGTATCGATCATCTGGCTGCAACTGTACTATTGAAAGTGATCTGCTGAAATGATAAAAACTTTCAAGATATCAGCAATTTGGCTATTACATTTAAATGATGTAGGCTGAACTATGCACACATCTCAAATTCTATGGCCAGGTTTTTCAGAAAAATAAGCTGCATACAAGAAGCTTTCTCTGATATCATCTATGTAAAGTCAAAAATTTTGAAAGACACTTTTAATAAGTATGTAGGAATTAAAGTACAATAGTTTTTACCTTGTCAAATATGACTCAACAAGCATGTGCTTCTTATTCCATACAAGCCTGAGATTCCTCTTCCAGTTTAGGAAAAGAGATTTGAAATGTGGGTGATACTACTCGGACTGTTGGGTACGTCTATGAATTCACTGTTTGAGTTTCTATTTATGTTATTTTTCATTGCAAAACAGTCACAGTGGATTAGGTTTTTCAGAAGATGAAATCCACATGTTGGTAAATTAGACTGTTACATTTCCTACTTCTTCAGAGTTAATTAGTGGTTAATTCATACAGCAGAATTAGAACTAATATTGAAGTTGACAAACTGGTTCCTCAGCTACTATGAATCAGTGAATTTGAAATATAAGCTGCATTTTATATGTCTGTGGGAACAGGCATTGTGCCGAGAACTTTTGATGTTGTTAGTATCACTCAATAATTTATTTTGATGGCTAACCATCTTTTTTTTTTTTTCTTCCCACTTTATGTTAGGACATGAAGAAGACTCATGAGTACTTGGTGAATACTCCTACAGTAAAGCCTGTCTGCGTATGAAAGAGAGGAATCCTTTCCACCAGCTGATTTAAGTAATGGCCTTAAATGTAGCAGTCAGATCACTCCTCCACCTCAGGAACGCAAACAGAATTTGAAAGAACATTTAAGATATGCTAACATGATATTTTTATAGCTTTTTTAAAGAAGATTTTCTTGCTGTGGTCATTTTTATCTTTGGCAATTATAAGTTATTTCAGACTGGAGTTGACTCTCCTCAGCTTCTGAGGCACATGGGCTGCCATGCTGTAGTGCAGCGTTGACCTCTGTGTTCTGGATGACTCCAACAGAATCATTCCAGTCATTTGACATTAAAATAATGTTCAGTGACTCTGTCATTTTCAAGCAATTTCCTGAATAATTTCAAATCTATTAATATACAGGAAACTGGTGCTTAACAAAGGTTGGATTCAGTGAATCCAGGAGCACCAGCTAATTATTAACTTCCCTTATTATCTGAAATGAAACCTGCTACGACACAGACTCATTTTCACTACCAGATAGTGAGGAAGATGGAAGACATGCACATAACTGACATTCTTGTCTGAAAAATTGCAGTGATCTTATATTTTCCTTGTAGTCTGATGTTTTACATGGAAAAAGAAAGCTAAGCTAAATATATAATGCTACTGCACCAGACTTAGGAGACTTTGCTCTAAAAACTCATGGAAATATGGAGGGGAATAAAAGCCAAGTTGTAGCCCAAGTCTGTACAAAACAGGAAAAGAAATATCTATTTGAGTTTAAATAGGAACTTCTTCCTTACATTTGCAGCTTGACATGTTAATTGATCCTGTTGATTACAGTCACAAAAAAACCAGATAACATTTTCTTTCTTTGGCAGGCTTCTTGACCTGAATGGAAACAGAAGAGCTAACTAATCTATAATAGGCACAGTCTAGACCTTGTGACTGCTTCTTTCAATGCTACCCTCATTTTTGTTTTCTTGATGTTACTTAATGGCAATACTAAATAACAAAAAGAAGACAAAGTATAGCCTCACTCTTTAAGGTTCTAAGCTCCCTTAAAAATTATGCCCAATGCATTTTGAACTTACCCTTTACATTTTAGACAGCTAACAATTCCAGCTGTGAAAGGTATACTTGACTATTTTTTCATGGCGTCTTAGAGCATATGCACTAAAAGATGTCTGTGCCAAGCTACTCTAAGCTTGGTGAAAAGATCATTGCTTCTCAGAAGTGACTGACTATATATTGCAAGCCAGTAAGAAGTGGATCATCAAAGAGTTTATTTTCAGCAGCCAGAACAAGGAATGATGTGATGGATTGAAAGATATGACATATTGTTGTACCTTGATGAATATTGAAGATTGTCTCTCAAGAAAAATTGAAGACCACAGATGTTCCTATGTCAAAAAATAGATAAGCCCAAGGGGAAAAAGGAAAGGGAACCACGAGATAAAAATTGAACTGTTGAAACATGGTGAGTGAAATGTGATGATTATTGTAGTCATTATACTGTTGTCAATTAGATTAGCACGTAACTCTAGAAATGGTATTGGATGAAGAAGTGCTGGAAAACTTATTTTAACTGCAACCAATTGGCTTACAGCAAATTAGATAACAAGTGACTTGAGTTTTCAACTCAAAGGTAGTTTTCTTAAACTCTGAACTTCTGTATAAATACCTAAAATAAGCTGGTTCATTCTTTTCTTACAAGCAGTACCTCTGGAAGGCAGAAGAAACCCAACTCTTACTGAATTTTTCCCAACTACTTCTGGAGAAATAGAAAACATGTATCTCTCTCCTTCTTTGAAATAGTCAGACTCTGAACGCTCCTTTCATAGCAACTCCCAGCACTCGCAGAGGAACTCATAGAAAGGCATTAGGCTTCTGGTCAGGAGACCAGCTTTAGCATTTGGTGTAGGAAAAGGCAAAACAATAGAGCAGAACAACTTGAGGGCAAATACCTTGAGAAAGTCTGGTCTGAGTCCCCAGTTCAACGAACACAAGCCTGGGACCACGTAACAAGAACGTGACCATGTGCTAGACATGGCAAATTACTTTGTGGTCTTCAAAGCATGGCATATCTCCTTTTTTACCCTCTGTGCATGCTGGGTGCAGTTTGGTTTCTGGCAGGAGCTAAAAATCATGTTTGTGGTTTCCATTTGACATTGCTATACAAAAACTGGCAGTTCTTCAATATATACGGTTAATAAAAGATCTGCAAGAAGCAGGAAAATGTGCCAGAGACATAGAAAAGCTATTAAAACGTAACTTCAACTCCTAACCTCTATCTGAAGTTGAGTCTATCTAAATAAATGTTTGACTTTATGCCATGACTTCAAACTAGATAGTACTCTTAGCAATATTCTTAATCTAGTCACAACATGACAGATATGAAGGCCCATTAGCTCAGTTCTTTATTTAAAATTAGTTGATGTAAACTAGTCTGAAATTTAAACACACGTATCCATACAGGCTTTGCATGTGCATACCTAAGTTATTTTTTAGAGTAATACACGTGTCCTGGTTTGAAGAAGCCACAACAATTTATTGCTGTTTTGACAACTGTTCTATCACTTGATGAACCCTCCCCACCTGGGAAGGTGAATCGGGAAAAAACAAGGGAACCTGAGAGCTGAAATATAAACAGATTTAATAGAATAATACTAAATAATTAACATTAATAATACTAAAAAACCAATATTGATCCCAATGTCAATATAAAATATACAAGGATTATACTCAGCCCATTCTATCAGTAGGAAGCTGTGAACTCCCAACAGTGGACAGCAAATGTCAGACACTGCAAGAGCTACAGCTACAGGAGGAAGGGAAGAGGTCAGGGGTCCAGCACTAGGGCAAGAAGTTCTCAGGATTGCAGCCATCATAGAAGAGGGAGAATTCCTCAGCAAACTTTCTGATTTATATTGAATGTGACGTTCATGGTATGAAATAATCCTGTTGGCCAGCTTGGGTCAAGTGCCTGGGTCTCGCTTCTCCTCATCCCCGCACCTGACTAGCTCAAAAACACTGAGACCTTGAAATCCACATACCATAGCTGGCTATAAAGTAAATATTTTCACAAATTCTGACACTAGAGTCTTCTAAAAATGCAGCTTTCCCAAGCATTAGAAAAGACCTTACTGAAAAATGAAATTACTGAAAGATAAATTAAACCTGCGTCACTCGAACCTGGACAATAAGTTAAACTGGTACATCTTTCAATACAGGAAAATTTTACTTTGTAGTTTAAAATAAGGTGTTGAACAGCAGAATTTCTGTTCTGTTTGTCTCACATAGAGTAGGAAACAAAAGCAGTAATAATAGTCATGAGTCAAAGCTGTGGTAGCAGGTTTCAAACTGGAGCATCTGTATATGTTCACTAAAAATATAGCTCTAATAAGTGCAAGATCATTCTGTCTGGTACTTATTACAGTGATGATGTATTGATGACACAGTACAATTTTATAAAACTCGGACTCTTTAATCCATTTTTGTTGTCTCTTTAGATGATAGCTATACTTCAGATGCATTTCATTGCTGACAAATGAGTGGAGAGTGCAGAATGCCTGTTCTGTTAGTAGCTTTGCAGCAGGGTTTTCTAATCTTACTGTAGCTAAAAAAACTTTGCATGAATGTGCAGCCATGCTGGAGACAGGGAACCTGAAAGGCTTGCCTATAGATTGAATAAGAGTAATTCAGTCAGGCGACAAAGATTTTACATTTCACTCATCTCATCTTTGAGGATTCCACATATTATTTAAAAATGTAGGTCTTAATGATAGTCTATTGAAAATGGAGATGGAGAAAAGCAGAAAAGTTTGGGTAGAATATAAACCCATTTCAGCTGTGAATTCTCATCCTTTTTTTTTTTTTGAGGAACCACAAATTGAATCTTGTTTTGAGTTCATTAAATGCATTTTCCTAAAGTTCATTTCAATTCCTTATTTCTTGTGGAAGAAATATCAAATTCCACAAGACATTTCACTATTCAGAAAGTAGGTCACTGTAGAATAAAGGTATTTCTTAGCCTTACCTTAGCAAGTAATTTGGCACAGCAGAAGCAGATCAGTTATAGTGTATGTCTACCATATGGAGAGTTTGAGAACGGATGTTCTTTCATAGTAGGCTTGGCCACATCCCTTAGACCAAATATTCATCATGAACGAGATGCAAGGGCTTTTGTGTTTCCATTACGGATGGAGCTGGAATAAATCTTCCCAATGTAGTTTCTCTTTGGTGAGTAGATGGTGTGAATCTTCATATGTAGATTTCAGATAAGGAATTTTGTGTACACGAAAGCTGGTCTTTGAACTGAACCGATACCCATCAACACAGGATGACTGGAAGATTTGCTTCAGACTTGCACTACTACTCCGAATCAAAATGTTAACATAGAAGCAGCTAGTGAGCACTGCTCCTATGATGCAAAAAGGCAATAGGATCAGTATTTGATTTAGTTACATGGCAGCATGACTATTTTGGTTTTTATTGACTTTTTACAATAACTTTTTCTGCATTTTATTTCACTTTTTTTTTGTTACGACTTTTATTTTTGAAGAAAACAATAAGAAAACACACCTTATAACATACCCTCTCTTAAAGTATCCCCAAATCCGCAGTAGGCAAGAATTAGATGCACTGCAATCACTACCAGTCTTGCTGACTAACATCAATTTATCTGTGTTGTCTGAGATTGAGGAGTGTCTTTTTATTCTACATACTTCTGAATGACACTTAGTACACAGACTGTCAGCACTTTGCAGAACAGTCCTACAAAATGTAAAAATTAATAATATATCATTTTGTAGAGGACAGCAACGTTGTGATCATCTGTAAGGAAAAGACGGGAATTCTGATTAGATAGAACAAATACCTACACTTGTGTCTTGATATCTTCATTATCTGTACAAATAAAAAAGATGGTAGTAATCATGTTTGCAATGGAAAGGCAGATAAATGACAGAGTCTTCTTTTTCATCTTTGAATGTTACAGAATGAAAAACATGCAATCAATTCTGTCAAGTGAAAAAGATCCTTCTTAGCAGAACATTAGTTGTTCTTCAGGAATAAGTTGTCAGAAGAACATTGCCCTTTACCCTACATGGAATGTCTTGTATGAAAATTAATTTTTATTGCTGAATTCATAAGAATTAATACTGACCATATACATTTCTTAAAAGAAAATTAACATATTAACAAGAAGGCAATAAACCGTATACCCTAACATATGATCCAATCCCAACTGAAAGGATTAGAAAGACTCCTATTTACTTAAAAAGGGTTCAGCCAAGCCATTAGGGAGGCAGGCTTTTGAAGTTTAAGTGGTTTGTTATTAGAATGAAATTTTCAAACCATTCCTAAATTAAAAAAAAATATATAAAATTTAAAAAGCAGCATTTAAGTAAACAGCAGAAAACCTGCAGCAAAGACTGGTAATCTGAGTGCAGCTTTTTAATCAAATTTTACTGCAGCAGATAACACAGCTGATGATACACAGCTCATGGTATAATTGTCTGAAATTACTGATACGATTGAAACAGAGCAGTAGCTATATAATTCTGCTGCTTCTCTGTCCAAACGCTGTTTCTAAAATACTGTGCACTTCTAACATAACACAGGACAGACTACTTTCCTTTTGCCAGCCACGCTCTAGGAACTCCGGAGCTGTCAAAACAGAGCAGTTTATCTATCCAGCCACTAATGATGGCATGTAACATATACTGTTAGGGAAAGATAGGCTGCCTCCACTGCTTGGTGGTGCTTATAGTCTGGATTGCACGAATGCTCTTTAGAGGAGGAAAAGGTTTTTTTATCTATTTCCTGAAATCAGTCATCGGCTTAAAACACTACCAGAAACTTGCTTGAAGTATCCAAAGCATTAATGTCAGGATCTCTTCAATTATTTCTCTTAATACAGAGCTTCTTTATTTTACCAAAGTGCAGTTCTACAAAGTTATTGCTCAGCAGGTAGATCATGAAAAATAGGTGTCTGTGCAAAACTGATTGCAAACTCAGTGGTGAAATGACTGATTTCTAAAATTATCAAATATAATAATACTGATGACGATGATGTATACAATAACTAGCCAGTCCCTACATTGCCATGTAAATAGGAGTACAATCAACCATAAAAATATTCATTGATTAAACTTCTTTGGACAGTGGGAGGCTTTCAGCAACATGTGCTAGTATTTGCCTGAACCTAAAAGGTTGCAATTACAGTTCCTCATTCTGCAAGGAGCATGGGAGAGGAAAACTGCATCACAGAAAAAAAAAAAATATTCAGGATTTATACAGAGCTAAAATTTGTAGAATGCTGAAAATTGAGCTCTTGCTGATGGTCATAACAGGAACCTGTGTAATAACACCCCTTTGTGGGAACTCTGAGTATGTTTAGTGTGCAATCAAATAAATTGGATAACTAATTCTGCTAATGGCCTTGTACTCACTGAAGATTCAGCTACTTTCAGGTATTCTGCTTGGTTTGCAGTGTAAAAATAGTAGGTGAATCCCACATTGCTTTGGACTGTTCCACGGATGAAAAAATGGCATAGGCTTGGCATACATACCTGATTAAACTTGACTTACAACAGTTTTTCCATCACCTAAGTAATACATGGAAAGCTGGGGGAGGGAGGTGGGTAGTAAGTTTTTAAGGTATTGAGAACTTAGTCTGATATTTAATAATTAAGCATTCAAATCCAGTAGGGATCACTACAATGTTTCTTCAGAAGAAGTGTTAGGAATTTATCTGTATACTACCGTTTGCTCAGTACTTTTGTCCTCTCTTTGCCAAGTCCCATTTGTGTGCTCAGCACTGTAAACTGATTATTCCCCAAATCAAGCTAATTGACCAATTAGCTGAAAGTAAAGGTAAATTAGACATTGTAAGTATTGCATAATTAGATTTACTGTGAGTTAATCAACTATTGCAGATACAGCACATCCACAAAGGAATATCAGGAAGAGGAATAAAACAGACCTACCTCAAAGTATAAATTGTTGAACATTATTCTGCTAAAAAGGATTGTTTTCATTCCTCTTTCTTTTGATTGTTGTCAACATTGCTATATTGTTATCCACTATATAAGTTAAAATATTAGTGTCTTTTATACATTGAGTATAGGCTGTCTCGCTGAGCAGCAGACCTCTACTACTGGTACCTCCAGGTGCAATAACTGTACTCTATTGACACTATTAGATCTACCTAGTGGTTAACAGTCATTGTGGAGTTCAAAGAGGAAAATAAGGATTGCCAACAACAGGAATTTCAAGGCATATCTAAATAGATTTGGATGTTTGTTGCAAATAAACATTGAAAATCCTGAATGTTTACTCAAAGCTTACAAAAACCGTTTGAGATCATAAACCCTTCCTTTCATCCCTTTCCCTTCTCCACCTTCATTTCTCACAACTTTTAGCAACAAAACTATTAAATATCCTGTTTGTCTCCCTACTTCTTTTGAAAACATTGTAAACTTACTAAATCAAGATCTTGGATCCCATCTCAGGCGGGATTCAATAAGCGTGGGGAAGTTGGTATCATTTGAGATGCCCTGGTGTCATTTGAATTGAATCATCAGTGGCAGGTCAAAGCTATGCAAGACAACTCATAGTGCCTCAAATGGCACTGAATCCTTTCTTCAGGCAGCTGAATCTAACCTCTTATGTCACTTCAACCATCTAGGAATATGGGCTGGAATCCAGTTTAAGGTTAAGGTAGGACTAAAATTTGGCATTTGGAGGCAGGAGTCTAGGTAAGTGCCAGATGTCTATGTTCCCTTTCCAGTCAGTGGGCTTGGTTTAGCTGCCAAAATGCCAACTCCTTGTGCCATGACAGCTGCTCTGATGTATAAGGCCTGGCCTCCATAAGCTGATCCAGCGGGCATGTAACTCCCCTAGGTCCTGCAGCATTTATTTGCCAGCCCTGTGTGGCTGTATAAGGTGCCACAAGGCATTTCAAATGGTACTAAGCAGGTGTATACATGGGCAGCTGAGCTGAGCTCCAGCTGGCCTTTTGACATATAAATGTTGTTAGGCAAATTAATTGGTTTAAATTGAACTCCACTGTTAAGTTCCTCCTAAAGTCAGCAGGGAAAAACAGGCCCTTCCAGAGAAGGGTTTATGTTGAAAAATTCACTTCAGAGCATCTGAATTACTTCCTACTTTGAGGAGGACCCAGTTCTGAAGCAGCCTGCGGGTCCTGCGCTGGAGCTGACAGCCCGTGTGGGTGTCTCAGGTGGCACCAGGGCACATGCATGGCTCTAGGCCCCTTTGCATGGGCAGATGAGTCGTGGAGTACCTCATGTCTAATGATGAGCAGGCAGCAGGAGATGCACACATAAGCAGAGGTTGAGTTTGAGAGAAGGTCCAAAGCTCATGGGGATCTATAGGAAGCATGTTCAGGTCCCACAGACATGGTGCTTCCCAGCTGGTGAGCGATCTCAGCAGTGAATGATAGGACGGAAGGGTGTGATCAAGAAAATTTTTTTGATCTTTTGAATCCTCCTCTCTGAGGGTGACTTGAGCTGTTGTCTAGTCAGGAATATTCAGCCTCTCCAGGACTTTGGGAAGACATTTCATTCATCCTAAATTTTGGATGGTCAGGGTGGCTGCAGTACTAGCTTAAGTTTTAATGCTAACTTACAATGCTGATTTAGCAGATAAACATTACCTATGCATTGCCATGGATATTCAGTGTTTGGCCAATTTTATAAAGGTACTTAGCGGCCTAAAGGATTTTGTTTAATTTTAGTCCCACAAAACTGCTTTAAAATTTCACATATATGCCATTCAAGATGAAGTCTTCAAGTTCTAGGACAAAAGGAAATGGCCTCAAGTTGCACCAGGGGAGGTTTAGATTGGATATTAGGAAAAATTTCTTCACCTAAAGGGTTATCAAACATTGGAACAGGCTGCCCAGGGAAGTGGTGGAATCACCACCCCTGGAGGTGTAGACGGGTAGACGTGGTGCTGAGGGACATCGTTCAGTGGTGGTTTTGGCAGTGCTATGTAGATGGTTGGACTCAATGATCTTAAAGGTCCCTTCCAACCTAGGCAATTTTGTGATTCTGCTGACTCAGTTTTTTACTGGTAAGGGGGCATAACTATACCTTTTTCATTACAGGGTGTTTCTTGTGGATAAATGCATTAAAGATTGTGAAGTTAGCAGTAATGTATGTTTTATAATTATTGTTTTAATTATTATTATAATTATTGTTATTATTATAATTATATATAATGATGTATATCATAGTTATTGACTGAATGCAAATTCATTTCATTTAGAAACTCAGATTGTCAGAGTATCCTTCCAATCTTCATATAATTCAAACAGAAAAAATAATTAAAAAAAAAAAGACAGGAAAAGCACTGTAGCATTCAGTAGTCAGGTATTCTGTTACTACTTCACTGCAGCAAAACCTTTTCTTGCTCATTTTAGTGGCATCCACCACTTCAAGAGTTAATATATTTCCTAGTCGTTTCAGAAATCCTCATTAACTGTCATGGAGCTATTTTAAAATATACTGTATGGTTGTATAAATTACGATGTTCGCATAGCTGAGTATCATACCTATATTCTGTTAATGCGAAGTACTTGTATTAGGTATGTTGTGAGAGTCAGAAGTAAATTCTAAAAGTAATGTTGTGTTAGTGTAAAGGCCCCTTTCCCCAAAGGCAAACTCCTGCCTATATTTAGTATTATCTGGACATATCTGCAAATGTCATATACAGACCTTCTGTTTTCACTTGACCACTCCAAGCTGCACACAGGGTAAATATTTAGCTAAACGCTTTTCCACTTTTATGAATCCAAACCATTTCCTGCCCAAAGCCCACCTGGTAGTCTCTGCAAATATTTCCCTGTCTGGCTGTGCAAAGAGCTTTGCCTGACTGCAGTTTAATAACTTTTTACTCATCTCTTTCAAAACATAAAGGTCATTAGTGTGCTCTTTCTTCTTTTCCCTCTCAAGATAAAAATTATTCTGAGGACAAATTTAAAACAAAAACCAAAAGAATAACATGACTTAGGGTTCTAATATTTAGCTAAGGCTATTAAACTCTTTTTGTACCAGCTATCCCAGAATTTTAGATACAGAGCAGATTCTACACAGCAGCTGGTAAACTCTGCTGTATTCTCTAAAACCAAGAGGAGTTTTAGGACCACAGGAAAATTCAGTCTGGAAAGGATCTCAGGAGGTCTGTAGTCCAATATCCTGTTCAGAGTAGGGTCAGCTGTTAGGTCAACCTAAGTTGTTCAGGGCTTTATCCAGTGGGATCTTGAAAAGCTCCAAGGACGGAGTCAGCAAAACATTTTGGGCAACATGGTGCAGTACCTGACTGTCCTTATGGGGAAAAGGATCTTTTTCATACACAGTTTGAACCTTTCATTTCAGCTTCTGCCCATCATCTCATCCTCCCATCATGCCCTGCTTTGAAGAGCCCAACTCCATCTTCTTATTCACCTTCCCAGAGGTGCTGGGGTTCTGTTGTTAGGTCCTCTTGAAGCCCAAGGCTCAACGAGACCTGGTTCCTCAGCTTTTCCTCACAGGATGAGTGCTCCAGTCCCTCACCATCTTGGGGGCCCTCCATTAAACTCAATCCAGTTTATTCATGTTTTTCTTGTATTCAGGAGCCCAAAATGGAATGTGATATTGTAGATGCAGTCTAAGGAGTGCTGAGTAAAGGGAGATGATCATTTCGCTCCACCTCCTGGCTATTCTGGTCATACAGACCAGGATGTTGTTGGCCCTCTTTGCTGCCAGGGACATTGCGGACTTCTGTTCAGCTCCCTGTCTGCTAATACCCCGGGGCCTTTTCAGCAAAGCTGCCCACCTCAGTCAAGCACTAGCCTGCATTGCTGCAGAGGACTCATCCTTCCCAGGTGCAGGACCCTGTACTTGTCCTTGTTGAATATCATAATGCTTTTATCTGCCGATTCCTGTAGCCTGTCTAGGTTCCCACGGAAGGCAGCTCTGCCCTTGAGTGTATCAACTGGTCCCCTCAGTTTAGTGTTGTGTGCAGTCTTGATAATGTACAGTCTGTTGCCTCCTTCAACTCAATGATAAAGGTGTTAAGCAGGACAAGTCCCGAAGTAAAACCCTGCAGTACTCCACTTGTTACTAGCTGAGTCAGTAGCTTCTCAGACCAATCATACAACCAGTTTTTTACCTATCTAATTTCCCATTCATCCAGACTGGAATATCTTATCTTGGATACAAGGATATTGTAGGAGACAATGTCAAAAGGTAAGGTCAAAATAAAAGACATTCCCTGTGTTCCCCTTGCCCACAAATCCAATTATTCTACCATGGAAGACAATCAGGTTGGTCAAGCATGATTTACTTTTGGTAAATCCATGCTGGTTATACCCAATCACTCAATTTTGTCTCGTGTACCCAGAAATGGCTTCCAACAAGACTTGCTCCGTGATCTCCCAAGACTATCTAAACTTTAGTTCTCTGGATTGTCCTTTTGGCTTTTTTTTTTTAACGTGGGTGCAATATTTTCCTTCTTCCACTCATCAAGGATTCCCCTTTTCCTATTGTCTCCATGACTTTTCAAAGATGATAGATACTGCAGAGATACTGGCCAGATCACTGAGCACCCTTAGATAAAGCCCATTTGCTCCCATGGACTTGTATGGGTCATTTTCTTGTAAGTGAAACCTGACTCGATCCACATCCACTGCGGGTCATTCTCCTCCTTCACTAAGCACAGAAGCTCAGTCAGTGAAGACTGAGTCAAAGACAGCACTGAGTACCTCAGCCTCTTTTGTATCTTCTGTCACTAAATCAACCATCCTGCAGGCCCACATTTTCCTTGTTCAGCCTTTTACCAATAACACAGTGGTAGAAGCTCTTCTTTTTGCCTTTGATGTCCCCTGAGTCTCTGATCTGCAGTTCACCTTTGGCTTTTCTGATGCTTTTTCCTACATGGCCAGCACAATGTTCCTAAATTCATCCTCCATAGCCTGCTTTGTGTTTACCTCCTTTTTACACTGAAGCTTGTGTCATGAGTTCCCTGCTGAGTTTAAGCAATTTCCTGGTACATCTGCTTGTCTTCCTGATGGACAATTACTGCACTTGGAGGATGCTGTCCTCACGACCTTCCAGATTTTCTGAGATCCTTTGCCCTTCAGAGCTGCTTCTTATGTGCTCCCACCTACCAGTTTTCTGAATAAGCTGAAATCTGCCCTCCTGAACTCCAGGGTATGTAGTCTGCTATTCTCCTTCCTCACTCTCTTCATGATACTGAACTTCATTGTTTCATGGCCACTACAGACAGGGCTTTCATAGATTACCACATCTTCAATTGATTCTTCCTCATCAGTGACTAGCAGAGCCACATACAGTACCTGTATCAAATCTTATGAGGAGCAGCTGAGAGAACTGGGGTTGTTTAGCCTGGAGAAAGGGAGGCTGAGGGGAGATCTTATTGCTCTCCACAACTACCTAAAAGGAGGTTGTAGTGAGGTGGGGGTTGGTCTCTTCTCCCAAGTAACAAGCAATAGGACAAGAGGAAATGGCCTCAAGTTGCACCAGGGGAGATTTAGTTTGGATATCAGGAAAAATTTCTTCACAGAAAGGGTTATCAAACATTGGAACAGGCTTCTCAGGGAAGTAGTAGAATCACCATCACTGGACGTATTTAAAAGACGTGTAGATGTGGGGCTTAGGAACGTGGTTTAATGGTGGGTTTGGCAGTGTTAGGTTAATGGTTGGATTCGATGATCTTAAAGGTCACTTCATACCTAGACAATTCTATGATTCCAAGAATTTACTCCCAGTCATCCTGTGGAAATCTTGCTAACTGCCCTCATCCTGTGATGTTTCTCTTGTAGCAGACATTAAGGAGTTAAAATTTCCTGTGAGAACCAGGATCTGTTATGCAGAGCCTTTCTTGAGTTGGTTAAAAAAGGCTTTACCCTCTTCCTTACCCTGAGCAGGTGGTCTGCAGCACTAGAGCAGTGACAACTTCCCCTAGGTGAGGACCTTCTGCTCTGAGCTATAGCTGACCAGTTCAACAAGGGCTCAGCCTTCTGAGGTTCCAAGCTCCCCAAATTCCTTTTGAAACAAATTGGTGGTGAAGTACTTCTAGCAGCTGCACAGATTTCAGTAGGGAATTAAAGGTGCTCAGTGGCTTACAGGTTCAACCCAGATAAAAGAATAAAGCATAGCATCCGTAGAGAATTTTCTTACAAAGGAATCTTTCCTTTTTTTTTTTTTTTTTTTTT
>VFFE01007510.1:633259-680195 GCA_008921705.1 Burhinus oedicnemus
AGTTGGGCTGCAGAGTTGATCTGCTTGAGGGTAGGAAGGATCTACAGAGGGATCTGGACTGATGGACAGACTGGACTGATGGACCGAGGTCAATGGTATGAAGTTCAACAAGGCCAAGTGCCGGGTCCTGCACTTGGGTCACAACAACCCCATGCAGCGCTACAGGCTTGGGGAAGAGTGGCTGGAAAGCTGCCTGGCAGAAAAGGACCTGGGGGTGTCGGTTGACAACCGGCTGACCATGAGCCAGCAGTGTGCCCAGGCGGTTAAGAAGACCAACAGCATCTTGGCCTGTATCAAAAATAGCGTGGCCAGCAGGACTAGGGAAGTGGTTGTTCCCCTGTACTTGGCACTGGTGAGGCTGCACCTTGAATATGGTGTTCCGTTTTGGGCCCCTCACTACAAGAAAGACATTGAGATTCTGGAGCATGTTCAGAGAAGGGCAACAAAGCTGGTGAAGGGTCTAGAGGGCAAGTCTTACAAGGAGCGGCTGAGGGAACTGGGGTTGTTTAGCCTGGAGAAAAGGAGGCTGAGGGGAGACCTTATCGCTCTCCACAACTACCTGAGAGGAGGCTGTAGCGAGGTGGGGGCTGGTCTCTTCTCCCAAGTAACAAGCGACAGGACAAGAGGAAGTGGCCTCAAGTTGCACCAGGGGAGGTTTAGGTTGGATATCAGGAAAAATTTCTTCACCGAAAGGGTTTTCAAGCATTGGAACAGGCTGCCCAGGGAAGTGGTGGAATCACCATCCCTGGAGGTATTTAAAAGACGTGTAGATGTGGTACTTATAGGGACATGGTTTGGTGGTGGACTTGGCAGTGTTAGGTTTACAGTTGGACTTGATGATCTTTAATTTTAATTCCATGTTAGATTTTAGTATAGAATTGTACCAAAATGATAGAGGGAAATATATGTGTCAGAAGGCTTGAATAGACTCAAAGAGTGTTTTCCCTTTGAAAATTATGCCCAGATATAATTCCCAAGCTAAAATATTTCTGAGCTTTTACAGCTAGGTAACCTGTTTACAAAGCGAATATGATCTATTTATGCTCCTGTAGAATACTTGCAATTCTTCTGGTTTTACTCTCTGTCTTTATCACACACCCATACAAAAATCTAAATGTACTCCAGGAAAGTTTGTGGAATTTTCACATTAGTTTCCATGATAAATTTATCAAAAAGTTTATGAGGAAATACGAAAAATAATTATCTACTTTGGATTTCTAGAATAAATAATTTTAGAGAGGGTTTTGAAAAGGCAGAATATTCTGAACTTAATGAAGACAATCTAATTGCTAGGAAGGAGGAAATCCCGTAAGAAGAGTGCTTGCAATGTGCACAGGAGGTGGGAAAAGAAATTGAAGCATTTCAAACAAGACATTAGAAATAAATAAGATGTTAAATTTATTTAATATGATAATAATAATATTAAAAATTAATATTAAAATTTCATAGAATTAAGTAAGGACTTTTCAAAAACAGTACGGAAAGAAATTCTGTACACTGACAGCAAAAACACACTCCTTTGAGTGAGTGAGAATTCACTCTTGCATGTGAATCTTGTTTTCATTTGCCTGTTGAGATTGTCCAGCCTACTCTGAATAAGGCTGATTGCCTGGTTACCCCGTATACCTAAAATATATGTTGGAAAACTACGTGTCAGGAGTACTATTGTATGATAATACCTGGCTTAATATCTGACGCTTTTCCCATTTTATAAGATGTTTGTAATTTTGTCTGAAGGCAAAATTATTTCTAATGTTATTTAACATTAAATATATTAATATTAAGTATATAGTGCTACAATTTATTCCTCTAATACCAGGCATTGCAGACTCCATGAAAACACTCAAAAGCTCCTGCAGAATCTGGCCTCCAACAGCACTGGTACAGATATAACCCAGCTATAGCCCCATGGTATAGCCCATTACATTCTGAGGTTGTATTAACTATACTTATAATTCTCTATAAATGTTCATATTGCACTGCTATTTTTTTGTGATCTCTCTTACATTTTACCTGGTGCATACTGATGACCTTTCCCCTCATGTTAATGGAATAGCATAGTGGTCTCAAGTTTTATCTATGTACAAATTTGTCAAATTCATTTCACTTGCTAGAGACATCAGAAAATATTTACAACCCTATATTAAGCATGAAAAACTGTCTTAATATTCCAAGTAAAGCTTATGTTTGCAGCTTTTGTGTTTCTATATATCTTTAAAGATACCTCTTTTATCTGTGAGCTCTCAGTAGATGTTTACAACATTCCCATTAATGTGTCATCAGAGCATTAGTTGTATGAGAATATATCTCTTGTGATCCACCGAAATACTTAAAGGAGTGTTACCCTAGATGGCTGGCAAGTATTTCTGTTTATTACTAATTTAATTTATTGTATAGATAAACTGATCTTTCATATTTTTCTTCACTAGGAAGAAATTATCAATGAGATTCTTGTCTTTTAATAAAGATATTTTGGTTTAGCATTTTCACAAGTCAACAGCCCATCCTTTTCATACTGAATTCTACTTTTGCTTCCTCAGTCTGCATAAACAAGAAGTGAAAACTGGGGCAATACTGCTCAAGTGTTGGTCAAAAGCAGAAATTTTACTAAACTTGCCCACTAAAGGGGCAGTAACAACCCTCTTAAAACCAGTATAGAAACTACTGAATGTGTAACTCATCTCAAATTGTTAGAAATCCATCACGTGAAACTGGCAGCTCCTAAAACTAGTCTAAAACATCTCATGGTTCAAGTACACATAGCTGGATATGATGATTTGAGGGAAAGATGCATCATAAGAATGGAAAATTCAAGAAGTGCAAAGAGCATGAATAACAAAGAGGTTTAAATCCTGTCTTCCCGTAAAGATACCCTTCAGAAGGAGTACCTCTGGAGGACAGTGAGGGAAGAAAAAACTCTACAAGCTTCAGATATGTTTACGCATTGAAATAGGAACAGATTTAATTAATCTTATAGTTCCAAATGCACTCTTCATTTTGATTCGAAAATGCCATAATTTCCCAGACAGAGCCTTTTTAGCAGGAAAGGGTCTTTCCATCTCTCCTAACATCTAGTTAGCTGCCCATGGTTTGACTTCAGTTCTCTTGCAATTGCTGACAGATGTGCAAGTTTCCCTTACTTCTTGATCTGAAAAACAGTCTTGGACTGTTCTGTTCCAATTGCGTTATCTCATTTCCAAAAATCGTTTAAACAAAATTGTTTAATTTTACATTACAGAAGTGGACCTTCATGCCTATTAAAGCATTCACATCCTCATGTGACATTGCGTGGATGATTAGGCAAACAATAACCCACGGTATCATTTCTACGTATGACTGAGTTCTGCCCTTCCCATAGTGGTTGTAGGAGTCTCTTTCTGAGCTGAACAGTATAAAATTCACACATAACGTGTTTTGTTCTGAAGGCAAGGATACTCATACAGCTCAGAGCAGGCTTTTCACATCACTATGATGTAAAAACTATATGGAGTGTGCTTAAATTAAGAAATTTCTTAAATTTGTTTCTGCATCAAACTGTTATCATCTTGTCAAATGCCCACAGAACCACTGCTCCCCACAAGTCAGTCAGCTAAGGAGTATTTGCAGTGGTAGAACATTGGTATTGAAGAATGAAGAACTAGATAACAAAAAATTGACTCAAAGGAAGAGAACGGTTTCCAGTTAATGTTCCAGCCTTCATCCACTGTGCTCTTACTGACAACACCTGAATAAGTACTTATCTACTCTTGTTCAGCTGTTGGTAATTGTATAATATCTGAAGTCAAATCACGGACAGCTAACTAAATGTTTAGAGAAATAAAAAGATTGTTTCCTCTTAAAAAGGCTTTGGCTGAGAAATTATGGCCTTTTCAAATCTAAATGAACACTTTCACAAATTTCTGGAGTGCTGTAGGACTGTGAGATGAACTGCAAGGACTTAATGGAAATTAAGTTAAACACGGGCACATAGGCTGAAGGCTCTCATTACCACAGCTGGGAACACACAGTGAAATAAAATGTAGAAGCTAGCATTTTATAACAGCATTTTCCCTTTGAGAAACCCCTGTGTTATAATCTGAATTGCAGTAGTCTGCACATCCCAAAGTGGAGGTGTTGCCAAAGAAATTCCCTCTTCCTTTTACGTCATATAAATATTTGTAACACACAAATCTGTCCTTAAGCCCAAATTTTGCTATGTATCATTACAATATTACCTTCTCAGGTGAGTTTATCACAAGTTTGATGAGTAACAGAAGGTAAAGAAAAAGAAAAAATAACTAATAATAATAATAATTAGTAGTAGTAGCAGCCATTTTTAGGATCTGAAACCTCACATATCAAACCAGTCTTTGCTAAGCTGAGCTTTGTAAGCAATGATGACTATAAAAAACAGAAGAGTTACAGCTTTTATATCATATTAAATGAAAATCTGAAAGTGCAGTGCTAATATTTTATTGGAAATAAGTAGAGTGTTGTAGTGAATAGTCAATCTCAGGAAAGACATGCTACTGAGCATAATTAATGGCCACATTAAGATAAGTGTACTGTGCAACTAGGATGTGTGAGTGTAGCATAAGAAGGCATATCAACCATTTTCAGTCTAGTTAGTATGCGTATGAAATAGAACAGTGCCATGGCACACAGGCTTCAGTGGAAGCCAGCAAAAAAATATACAGATTCAAGTTCTCCAAACCCATCCTGAAAGTGGTGCCATAGCATTTCCACCGCTGTTTTCTGTGCAGTTAGTGTGGCAGTTCTCTTCTCATGCTACAGTCATGCCTTCAGCTGCGGTGCAGACATACTCTTACAATAAGCCTTCTTACGCATATTGCGGTCACACCTTGCAGTTGCACAGCAGACATACCTTCATGTTGCCATTCAGCATTCTCAATAAGACTGTCTTATGTGCCAAGAGGCTTTTGTTGGTTGGGTAGAAACTCCCTTCCTTGGGTGTTTCACTGAACTTGATCCCTCCAAGCATCCATCTCTTTTTCTGCAGCTCCATGCATCTACTTACAGTTAGCAATTCTTAACGTTAGGATATGATCTCTTCTCACAAGGGCAGACAGTCTCAGTATGTGTTTTATTTGTACCATCTGGCTTTGTAGCTTTATCTAAAGAAGCAACATATGGGCAACTTCAGAACAAGTGAAAATAAAACATTATGTGCAACAGGCTGAGAAAAAATCTGCCTTTGAATCTCTTACTTGCCAGATCCCTTCTACAAGTAAAAGTCATTCAGGAATGTAGCTGTCCAGTCAAAAGGTGGCCCATGCAGTCCCAGGTGCCAGGCATCAAGGTGTGTCTGTGGAAGGCAGGAAATGTGGAGTGCAGGTATGCTGTGCACCTGCTCCTCGGCCAGCTGTCAGAAGAGCTTCTCTTTCCCAAGGGCACTGCAAAATGCACAGCTGTCTGCTGCTGGAGAGTGCAAGGGATGAGGGAAAACAAAGTTCTAGTAGCAAAACTCATCTTCCAGTCAAATTCATAGAATCATAGAATAGTTTGGGTTGGAAAGGACCTTTAAAGGTCATCTAGTCCAACCTCCCTGCAATGAGCAGGGAGATCTCCAATTAGAACAGGTTGCTCAGAGCCCCGTCCAACCTGACCTTGAGTGTTTCACGGGATGGGGCATCTACTGCCTCTCTGGGGAACCTGTTCCAGTATTTCACCACCCTCATTGGAAAAAATTTCTTCCTTATATCTAGTCTGAACCTTCCCTCTTTTAGTTTAAAGCCATTACTCCTTGTCCTGCTGCAACAGACCCTGCTAAAATGCTTGTCCCCATCTTTCCTGCAGGCCCCCTTTAAGTACTGAAAGGCTGCAATAAGATCTCCCTATAGCCTTCTTTTCTCCAGGCTGAATAACCCCAACTCCCTCAGCCTGTTTTCACAGGAGAGGCGTTCCAGCCCTCTGATCATTTTTGTGGCCCTCCTCTGGACCTGCTCAAACAGGTCCGTGTCCTTCTTATGTTGGGGGCTCCAGATCCAGATGTAGTACTCCACATAGGGTCTCACGAGAGCAGAGTAGAGGGGCAGAATCACCTCCCTCAACCTGCTGGCCATGCTTCTTTTGATGAACTTTCCTCTTTCCTCTGTACTGATACAAAAATGTTATCCAGGCTTATGCCCTGAAGGCTGTCTGTTATTGAACTCGCTGCGAAAAGTAAGGTTTTTGGCAATAGATAAATATTCGGCACCATCCTGAGCTCTGTTTCTGAAAATCTCCATAGAGGACATCAGCAGAAATGAAGGTGGAAACTCTCAGCTTAGTTCTCATCTCTCAGAAAGCTATAAAGGCAAAAGCTGTGTTCCAGGTTCATGTATATTTGCATATACATATACATGCACTTATTAAATTTGTGCAAAGGTACAAATAATTGCAAAGACAGATGAGGATACGAGAGTAAAAATAGACTCCTTCCCCCTTTCTTTGGAAAAAGACTGTGGCTGGCAGGATTTGAAGACACTTTGTAGACTTTCCCTTTCTAGCTAAGATTTTGCAGCAGCTCCCTTGGGGCGGTAGTGGTGAAGCTGGGCAGCACTGACCTCTTTTCTTCCTTTCCTGGGACAAGACAGTAGTTGGAATCCTTTTGCTCTGACTTCAGGGCACCGCATCGGGAGTATTGTTAATTCTTTCTCTTGGTCTCAGGGACAGCAGCAACATCTGAATTTCTTGTGCTTCCTCATGAGCCTCTGGTACTTTAACATTTATTCAGAGTTTGGTTGACCTCTGCTGCCTTTATGTATCTTTAAAGTTCATTCCTGTGCAACTGTCAATACGTCTATTTTGCAGCTTTGAAATGAGAAGCTTTAGGGTGACTAAAATGACACTTGTAACTGTTCAGTCAAGTGTGCTTGTGATTTTAAAGATCTTGCTGTTTTCGGTTGACTTTTTACTAATATTGCATCTATTTTCATCTACAACGTTGGAAAATACTTTGCATTTTCTAACCACTTTACCTTGTGATTCATGAAGCAAACTATAAGATGGAAATAGAAGTAGTTTGAGGGGACAAAATTTACCTAAAAAAATATTTTCTAGACCAATGTTTTGTTTACCCTTCAATTGTCTATAATTGTACAAACAGCCTTTCCCAGAATGATTGAAGTATCATCCTAAAGCAGAAAGTAAACCTTAAGTAGAGTAGAATAGCTTTAATATGATAATGGAATAGAAGTAAGGCCCTCAGTGCAGACTATACAAAATGCACAAGTAATTGAGTGCTGAGACTGAGGTTGAGTTCTAGGAGAGCTCCCAAGGAAATAAGTGAATACCAGGGGTCAGTTTAATTCTCTGCTGAAGAGAGACATGACTGTTACCTAATTTTCACATTATATGTGACATTCTCATCTGAATACAGATGCAGGCGTTCTAGCACCAGCTCTGTTCCTGCTTTGGCCATTATAGGTCACTACAATAGCATGGTAAGTCTAATACAAAGATTTTAGCGTGCCTTTTCCAGCTTAGGACCACAAAATCCCCCCTGTGCTGCGCTTTATCACTACCATGCGAGGAGTAAGCTGAGGGGAGCGCAAAGTCAATCAGCAGCCTCAGGTGGGGTGCAGTAAACTCAGCTGTTCTACCTCAAAGCAAGACCCATTCTGTTCTCCAGTCTATGGCATGAAATATATGCAGGCTGCACAGATAGCATGAAAAGAGATGGAAAAGGGCATATTTGTTGCCAAAAAAATGTATATTTTATCCTCAGAAAGCCTTGCCTTTCAAAACTGTGTTTTCTATGTAAAGGTCCCATGTTCTCCATCCCCTTGCGTGTCTTTTAGACTGTCAGGGGAGGCAAAGGACCAAATATAGCCCAACTGGTATTCTCATGAAGGTGCTTTTTGCCAGTCTGGAAATGTAGCTCTGTGGTGGGCAGCTGTCCTTTGCAGCAGGAGGAGATGGCTACTGAGTGTCTCATCGGAAATTTTGTGATAATCAAACCTGGAGGTGATGTAGTCACAAGACTCATTCCTAACCACAAAGAGTCACAATCTTTCCTCTGAAATTAAAAAAATCTGCTATACTTTATGACTCGTGCCAGCTGACTGTCTGCAAGCCCTGGGGACCAAGCAGGCGTCTCAGGAAGTTCACCTCACCAGCACCATGCCAGCCAGCTCCTCCTTTCAGCAAGGCACGCTTCAGGGACTTTTCCCATTGTACCAGGCTGTGCAGAGCACCAGTGCATAGGCTATCTGTGAACCAGATTCATCTTGTTTAAACCACAGTACCTCTGCTGACATTCTCGTGCAAATAGATGGCTTTTCCACCTCATGTGCCTGCTCATATTATCTGACGCCTTCTGCTTTTTATCAAGCTATATAATTTTCTAACAGACAACTTCCTTTGGTCTTTTATCTTTCTTCCTGGTATTTAATCTGATTTTGTTCTTTTAATCTTTTGCTTATGTTCATACTTCCCCTCCCTTCCCCGTTGTGATACTTCCATTCTCCTCTTTTCCTGTTTCTATGTCTGCATCCTCACAATTATCTTTTCTCCCTTCTCTTTCCTGCTTCTCTTCATTTCTCTCAATTTTTCTGCAGAGGAACCAACAGATTTTATGAACCTCAGCATCTGAACCTCGGGGTCAGTTCTGTTTAATATATTTATCAGTAATGTGGATAAGGCAATCAAGTGTACCCTCAGTAAGTTTGCAGATGACACCAAGTTGGGCTGCAGAGTTGATCTGCTTGAGGGTAGGAAGGATCTACAGAGGGATCTGGATTGATGGACAGACGGGACTGATGGGCCGAGGTCAATGGTATGAAGTTCAACAAGGCCAAGTGCCGGGTCCTGCACTTGGGTCACAACAACCCCACGCAGCGCTACAGGCTTGGGAAAGAGTGGCTGGAAAGCTGCCTGGCAGAAAAGGACCTGGGGGTGTTGGTTGACAACCGGCTGACCATGAGCCAGCAGTGTGCCCAGGCGGTCAAGAAGACGAACAGCATCCTGGCCTGTATCAAAAATAGTGTGGCCAGCAGGACTAGGGAAGTGATTGTTCCCCTGTACTTGGCACTGGTGAGGCCACACCTTGGATACTGTGTTCAGTTTTGGGCCCCTCACTACAAGAAAGACATTGAGATTCTGGAGCATGTTCAGAGAAGGGCAACAAAGCTGGTGAAGGGTCTAGAGGGCAAGTCTTACAAGGAGCGGCTGAGGGAACTGGGGTTGTTTAGCCTGGAGAAAAGGAGGCTGAGGGGAGACCTTATCGCTCTCCACAACTACCTGAGAGGAGGTTGTAGCGAGGTGGAGGTTGGTCCCTTCTCCCAAGTAACAAGCGACAGGACAAGAGGAAGTGGCCTCAAGTTGCGCCAGGGGAGGTTTAGGTTGGATATCAGGAAAAATTTCTTCACCGAAAGGGTTTTCAAGCATTGGAACAGGCTGCCCAGGGAAGTGGTGGAATCACCATCCCTGGAGGTATTTAAAAGATGTGTAGATGTGGTACTTATAGGGACATGGTTTGGTGGTGGACTTGGCAGCGTTAGGTTTACGGTTGGACTTGATGATCTTAAAGGTCTTTTCCAAGCTAAATGATTTTATGATTCAGTGATTAACAATTTCTTGTGTCGTCCTTCCTGATCAGATTGATAGCACTACATCATGGTGTTGGATTAATCTGTTTTTCAGTGACATTTCCAGGCTGAGAATTTAAATCAAACTAATTCATACACTATGAATATAACTCTCTGACAGGAATTCTTTTGTACGAAGTTCTGACAAAAAACAATCTTCAAATCCAACTTCTTTAGTTAAAGCCAAACGCTGAATTTACAATTAATCCCCTCCCACACATACATCCCACTTCATTAAACACCTTTCCTCTGCTTAAGGTCATCACAATAGTTTTGTCTCTTAACTTTACAGTGCTGACTCTAGAATTATTGCTTTTCAGAAATTTTTTTCTACTCCTAAAGAATGGTTTAGTTTGTGGGCAATATCTTTTTTTTTCGAGCTAATTAAAGAAGGATATCATCATGTAGTAGGTGCACAGTCTCTCATTCAGAATCCCTGAAACAAAACTAGAAATTTAAAGACTTTATTAAGTTCATTGAAATGTTTTCCACTTTTGAAGCTCCTTTATAAAAAACAACAGCTAGAATAATAATTTTCTGAGGTATACGTTTTCCTGTCTCTTTAAAAGAAAACAAAGCACTAACAACAATCAGGTAGATGTCAAAGTTTAATGCTTGTCCTTCAGTTTTCTGAAGCCAATGATTTAAAGAGGACATTGCATTTCTGTAGTTTTAGTCGAGTCTTTAAAGGACTTAGCAAATAGATGGTGGTCAAAAAAGCTGCATAATACAGCCTAAGCTCATGTGAATGACAAATCTGGGTGTCTGTGTCCTTTTGGAAACCCTCAGAGTCCTCAAATGACAGGAGTGAGATTAGATGTCCTCTTTAAATCATCGAAGCCTCAGATCAAACAAGGCTCCTAATCTTCACAGTTCTTTTCCTGCGTATCTTGGTGTAGTCATCAAGGTCAGAACCTGCAGCTGTCGTGCTTGTTCCTAATTGCCGAGACAGTAGAGAAAGAAGTTGCAAATGGATGGGAAGGGCAGGTGGGGCAACGGAGAGAAAAATCAGAGTCCTTCAGAAAAGGGAACACAAATCTTCAAATATTCTGTGTAGGCTGCATATGGAAAACAGTTTAAACCTTTTCTAATTACATAGTAGCAAATCAGTTCAGCCTCTTTCCTTCCATCAACCTTTCCTAATACTTCTGCCTGACACTGGGTTATACCTACTTGTTAGTCAAGGACTTTCTCTCATCTTATTCTCTTGTATTATATTGGGTATTATTATAGAAGACAGCACAATAAGGGGCAGTTATGATTAAATTATCATCTTTATTACTGTCCTGGTTTCAGCTGGGGAAGAGTTAATTTTCTCTCTAGTGATTACTGTGAAAAAAATGTCAATAATGCATATAGTTTTAGTTGTTGCTAAGCGATGTTTATGCTTTTTGAGGACTCTTTTCAGATTCCCATAGAAGCTGAGAAGGAACACAGACAGAACAATGGAATGGTAAATGGAATATTCCATACCATAGACGTCATGCTCAGTATATAAATGGGGGTTGACCAGGGAGAGGGATCTGCGATCACTGCTCCGAACAGTGTCAATTCACCAGGCAGTAAGAGCGACTTGTTATTACTGTTATTCTTGTTATTATTATTATTTTCCTTTTCTGTTATTGTTCTATTAAACTGTCTTTATCTCAACCCACAAGGGTTTTTCTTACTTTCCCTTTCCCCTCCTTTTCTCCCTCTTCTCCCTGCCCCTCTGGGGGAGGTGGGAGAACTGCGTGAATGGCTGCATGGTCCTAGCTGCTGGCAGGGGTTAAACCACAACGATTACCAATCACTGCTAGGCACCATGAAGATTGTTTTCTGATAGCCCAGGTCCATACAGATCTCTTCGGGAGAGCTCTACCCCTCAACCTGAGCAAAGGCTGTCTGTGCCTGAGCCAGCCCCCAGGAGGGGACACAGCAACAGAGGGAAGGAAGAGAACTCGTGTACAGTTAATAACAGGCTGAAACAGCTCCTCAGGACTTAATATTCATTGGTAAATCAATATTTCCAGTTTTGAAGTCTCATCTAGAAAACCCTTTGCCCACATTGAGGGTGAAGGGCTGGGCCAGCCTCTACATGTCTGACTGGTGGTTTTGAGGTAGAATAAATGTTAAAATATAATGCCAATAAGCCACTTTTTGAGCAAAGCCTTACCACTCCCTTGCATGTGTGTGTAATTAACTTTTCTCAGTCTTTCCATAGAGACAAGCATTGAATTAGTGAGGTAACAAAAGCACATTTCCTGCTGCAGGGGACAGGCCTGGCATAGATTTATTGTAATTCTTCTGCTGAATGAATAGTGCACTGAATGTTCTTTGGATTTCTGTGGTTGAATTTCATAATAGTCCTTTAGTACAGGGCTCTCCAAACTTTTCTGAGGAAAAAAATTCTGAGTATGCCTTCCTAATATATCTGTATATTTATTTGTAAATTATATACTTGTACTACTGTACTACATATAATGCATATTATAAATTGTACACAAAAATAGAAATTAAAAAAGAATGAGATAAAGATGAAATCAACACTATTTTTAATTTTTAAAATTTTCTATCTTACTTCTTATTGACACAAAAAATATTTTCTTCCTGCACCCTAATGGATTGTCTTGCACACCCCCTGGGGTGTACGCATCCCCCACACTTTGGAGACCACTGCTTTAATGGATGTATCATAGTGGACTGTGCACCTTCTCAGTAGCAGCGGTAACAGTAGCAGTAACAAAGTGTAACCTGCCCACAGACCAGACACTTGATTTTAACGTCACATTCACAGGAATTTTTCAATCTTTCAAGTCTAATTCATCTTCTGTTTTGAGTCTCCTGGAACATCTGTGGCTGGTTTGAGTTAAAAACATGGTTATTATGGTATTAGGAAGTGAGGAAGACTTGACCGTAACAGTCTGCTCACTTCCTTTTGAATAGAATCACAGAAATTAAATAAAATAGTGTTTGTCATTTATTTAATTGTTTGGAAAGGACTGTTGATTAAAAAGTACTGGAAGAAGGCTGATGTATTTCCAGCATTGACTTCAGTACATGAATCAACCTTATAATCTGAAATACTCTTGCATTTAGACCAGAACGAATGGTATATCATACACCTTTGAGCGTAGCACAAACATGATTAATTCAAAGCTACCTTTTGAATTCTGAAAATGCTTCAAAACTTTCTTTGGACTTCCCACTTAAAATATTTGTGTAAATCCTGTAAACATGATGTGTTTGTTTTTTGAGTGAAGTCCAAACCTTTGAACTCTCAAAATTTTACCAGTAGCAGAATACAGAAGGAGAGCGACCACATCCAGAATTGTTCTTCCCCAAACCAGGACTTTGATGGGCAGCCAGAACACCACGGGAAAGGGTGACCTGGGCTGGACTGAACTGCTGCTGTAAACAACAGGCTTCAGGCCTATGATTTGCTGTCTCTGATGCACAGACCACTGCAACGTAAATCTTCCAGAAAAACTCTGATCTTGGAACTTTGACTTTTCAGGAAAAAGACCTTTAACACTTATACCAAAGAATTAAAATTGTAATTAATAAGTTTTGGAAGTCTAGTCTTTTAAACTGATTTTTCCATTTCCCATCCCTCAGAAAATCAAGTGTGGTGTTCAGCTTATTTTTCTCATTGTAATAGTTCCAGCTCCATTTACCAACTCATCACCAAGTTGTAATGGCGTGGGGAGAGTCACAGCTGTCCTTAGGCATTAGTAAGGAGCTGCTGAACCTCAACATGTGGGAAAACATGGATAGCAGAAACTTCACTGAAAATTCCTTTCGCTGTTTGAACCAAGTAACATGTAAGCTATGTAAACAATGTATCTAGTGAACCTTGACTTTTTACTATGCAAAGAAAACCACTTTACAGCTTTCTTCAGTAAAGTTGTTTCCAGCAAATTATAGGGTGCCATAGGTGAGGGAGTAGAAACACTTAAAGATATGAGTCATATTGAAAATATGTTACATTTGTGAGTACACCTGCATCACTACAAGGGTAGGGCACAACACAGTAGCTGTGCATACTGACATAAAGACATCAGTAGATGCTAGGTTTCCCACAGTTTCTTTCTGTAGGTCCCTGTAGTCCCCTTTGCTGAATGCATTACATAGTATACTAACATGTGTTATCTGGGAAACCATACACTTCTTTTAACTCTCTCCCCTTAGCTGTTCTCCCTGGTTTTGGTTTATAAAGAAAAAGGTAGTATTATCCATAGGATGGGCCAACTGAGCAAAGCTAGAATAGGCTGAAGAAGACAGAAAATGTTATTTGTCATGCACTTGAGAGAGGTAAAAAGATATAAATAAATTACATTTGAAATCATCATAATAGGATATCAGTGAATTATCTTTTGTCATAATTCTACAGCAAGTAACTCAGGTACATTTCATCAAAGTATAAGATAATAGCAAACCAACTTTGACAGCAGCAAACACCTAAGACTGTGTAAAGTGCAAATTACTTTGGAAAACATCACAGGGTTGATTTCAGATCAATGCTTACTGTTACCTCATTCCTTCATCAATGTATAACTCACCTCACCGAGCCTCGTAACAGAGGCTTTCCCTTATATCCCACTGAGACAATAAATAAATAAATAAATAAATCATCAACGAATAAACTTCAATATAATGGCTGACCCAATTTGGTTTTTGAATCTCTGTGCTCTTGAATCCTAAATATATTATGCTTTCTTAGTTCTTAGGAGCTGGAAATCTCTACATCTTTCTACATCTTGCTAGGTTAAAAAAAAAAAAAATCTGGGATGCAATTTATCTATATCTGGTTCTATGTGAACTTTTATCAGCTCTAATTGCCTTTCTGCTTTGATGTACTCATAAAGTGTTTCAACGCTTCCATTCCCTTCCTTCCCACTTGGGAAAATATCCCAATCCTCAGAATCTGACCTTTGGCTTATTTCATGAAGACGAAAGCAGAGAATTTATTCAGGCTCAGAGCAATACTAACGTCATTAACTAACTTCCCACTTTCTGTATATCCCTCAGTGGCTTCACAGAATACTTGATTGGCTTTTTGCTTGTGTATTTAAATGACATAAGATCAGATTTTTGCTACTGAAACATCTATTACCTTTGATTATTTTATTGCATTTGTAGCTTTACCTTTTGCTGACATTTTCTAAATTATAATTTTTTAAAAGCTCTTTTGTTTATCTGGCACTCTGCTTTCCAGACCAGTATTTGCTATTTCCATTCTTCCTTCCACTCCTCCTTCCAGTCCAGTTCTCCTTCCTCTTCAGCAGCTGTGGCAAAATTGTGTCCCTCTGAAGCTAGTGCGAGCTTTGACTACTGATGTTAACAGCACCAGGAAGGTGCCCTATATGGCTTTGAGAAGGTGCCTCATTTGAATGTGTTATCTCTGAGAAGCTAAATTTCTTTCTACCATCTCTTATGTCCTGTGGCTTCCCAGCAATATCTTTGCTAGGTTTCCCAGAGACATTGCAACCCCAAGCGCTGTAGTGTCTCCTGAGGGGATTTTCTGTGCCAATGTAAGTAGCAGTTTTGGACAACATGAACTCTGAGAGTTGAACTGAAACCTTCTAAATCTCTTCACATGGGTTGGCAAACAGCAATGGTAGTTTCTATGATGGCCTCTCCACAATGGGAACTGGCCTCAGTTTCACACCACATGCTATAAACTATCTCCCTGTCACAGTCAGTTTTAGTCTTCCATTTTTGTTTCTATGACTGTTCTAGTAGCTCACCTACTATGTCTGGCTTCCATATTTTACTTTTTTTAATGAACCTGTCACTGTGGCAATAGTGTACCGTTCCACAGAATACTATGTTATGTCTGGTTTAGGCAGGGTAAAGCAGGAAGTCCTTTCACCCTCTCCCAGGTCTGCAAACGTGTAGCTCTTTCTACATCATCCATGACAATTGGCCCATGGGATAAATATATGATTTTTTTTTGGTCTTAAAATGCTCCAACAATTTTCCCTCCATCATGTTTCATTTTTTTGGTTTTGTTAATATGGATTGGACAAACAGCTTTCTTCAAAAAGTCCAGGCAGTTGCCACACTGTAGGATGGTAGAGGAAGGGTCTTGAGACACCAGCCATGATTCTGACTGAAGGAGGAGTTAATTACATCACAGAATCACAGAATCACAGAATGGTAGGGGTTGGAAGAGACCTTCGGAGATCATCTAGCTCAACCCCCTGCCAAAGCAGGTTCACCTAGAGCAGATTGCACAGGATTGCATCCAGGAGGGTTTTGAATACCTCCAGAGAAGGAGACTCCACAACCTCTCTGGGCAGCCTCTTCCAGTGCTTTGCCACCCTCAAAGTAAAGCAGTTTTTCCTTCAATACCATCCCTGACTGATGTTTAACTAACCAACGTGTTAAAAGTTCCAGTAATGGGATTCCACAGCTTCCATGAGCAACGTCTGCTGGCACTCAACTATCTTAATGGATCGTTTCCCTGATATCCAAATTAAGCATCCTTTGCTCCAACAGAAGCACCCTTGTACCTTCATCAGTGGATGTGGAGAACAACTTACTGCAGTAATAATTCACTTTTTCAAAATCAACATTTATGTTTTACAGATTGTATTTCCTAAATGGCTATTATGTCACCCTTCAGTTTTCTCCATACCGGCCTCCCTGTTTTTCTGTGTCACTTATATTTTCAATATCTGTGACCATTCTTTTTGCTCTGGATTTTATTTTGTGGAGATTACAACTCTGATGTATCTTTCTTGAAGTACAGAAAAAATAATCCACATGAATTTTGGTAGATTGAAAAGACTACTTCATGCTTTTTTCATATTGTATATTTTTATACATATAATTTACTTCCTCGTATACATCTCAATGTCATGTGCTTTTTAAATTAAATCATTATAATATCCAGAACTTTTTCTGTATAATTGCTGCTTAATCTGTTGACCCCCATGAAGTTACTGAAGCTGACTATTCCTATTTAATGTGGTGTTTGTATTTGTTCTTCTTATAGTACATGCTCTTAATTTCAAACCTTTCCTCCTATCTGTCAAACTTATTTTTCATTCAATTTTTTACCTTCCAAAGTGCTTGCAGCCCCTTTGCCTCTAATCCTATTTGCAATTAATAAGATTTTTTATTCTGTCCTTTCAGTCATTAAGGAAAATACCCTACCCAATGTAGCTTTCCAGTTAACAATAGCATCTTGAAAGTGTTACATCAGGCACAGTTTTCCCCATATGCATGGAACTTTCCTGCTCCCAATGTTTTTGTCCAAGCTTATATTTCCATAGTTTGGGAGAAAACGTCAAAGTCTTACTAAAGCCAACAACTAGTGCTCTCCATATAACTCCTCCAGCTTGTCTGTCATCCAGAACTTCCTATGCCTCAGAGAAGATGAACCCATCTGTAAGCAACATTTCTTCTTTCCCCCCCTCATATAAATGTTATCTGCAAAATAAAGGATTATAAGTAAATATTCCAGTATCAAATCACACTGTTCTCTGTTATGTCATTTAATGCATAATTCTTATTTTGATCTAAAATATTTAGTTCCTCTTTTGCCCTCCATCACTTTTTTCTATCTGTTCTTGCTTTGGCCCTACTATGAACAATTACACCCCCTCCTCAATTTAAGTACATCTTTTTTTTTATGTCCATATGGCTTATACCCAGCCTGATGTTGTTGCTACTGTAAATAAAAGGATTTTAGAACCTGACATTCAGAGGCCTACACCACCTTCAGAATTCAAGAATATCTTCTCAACAGGTGTCCCAAGTCCTGCTGGCCTGTACATGTTCTTGACCATATTTACATGTCCAACATGGAAAGTCTCAGTATGGCTTGAAAATGTAAAATTAATCTAACCTGTGACATAAGAAATATGTGAGCCAGTATGCTCTGGAGACAAGGTATAATCATCCAACACAATAGTTTTCAGACTGTTTGCTGCTCAAATCTTTAGAGTATCTAGTAAACACAGAAAAAGATTACATTTCCCACAGCAGTTTTTGTCTACATTAACTTTTCTTAATGACAGTGTAATGATTGTATGAAATTACTGTCTTGCAGGTGGTTTAAAGGCAATGTCTTTATATCATTTTAATGGTTCAGAACAGATGTGTTTGCTAATCATCTTGCCAGCTAGGTGCTGCTGTGATGTCTGCACATGACAGTGCTTTTGACCATGGCCAACTCTCCATTTCCAATTAACTCTGTGGCAACCTTTTTACTTAATTATGAGCAGGATCAGGCCCTCTGGTGTTTAAGTGGCTTGAGACAAGCACGAACACCTTTTCTCTGACAAAAATCAAAACAGGAATGAGTAAGTGTCTATCCCATCACTGGCATCATTAGGAGATTGCCTTAATTTGGCAAGATAACAGTTTCTAGCCTTTGAATGAAGGACAGTACTGTTATTGCAGGGCACGGGTAATGTATGGTTACTCCTTTAATGGTTTTAAATATAATTTCACCAGACAACAAGGTGAAAAAATCTGCACAGGAGGTCCCTTTTCCACAAAACTGTTACGCCAAAAAGCAGTTTCAAGTGAAAATGGCAAAGAGAAAGAAAAAAGCCAAGGAAAACTTGAATATCTTTGTCACAAATAGCTTCAGACTTTCTTATGCTTGTAGATGACTGAATTCAGTCTGCTCTTGTGCCTTCAGGAGTGCTAGTAAAAATTCCTAATTGAGAAAAAAAATTACTTTTGAAACATTGTCTTTTTCGAGAAAAAAAAAATTAAAGTTGAAAAAATAAGTCTCTTTTGAAAGCATTATAAAAATATGATCTATGTGATTATAAAAAATGTGTGTTAAAAATGGGTTTTTAAAGACTGAAAGGTTATCTAGCTCTTTGTGTGTGGTTTACTGGAAAAACATTCTCATTTAAAATGCAACAATTAAACAAAACAAAATAAAGATTTTATTTGGAATACCATTCTGAAATGGTGTAAATCTGGGTTTAGTTTTTAAAAGACATTTCTGGTTAACTTTTAATTGTTTCTGATTGCAGGTATTTGAACCTGGTTTATTAAAAGGGTAGTTTCGAACAGAAAACATAAACTAGAATGTATGTGTTTTCAAGGAAATTAAAATATCCAAAACAGCATTGAGGATTTTCACTTTTCATTGTAAATATCATGTACACTTCATATTTTAATCCACTGAGCTTTGTTTAGATGACTACAATCCTTTCTGCTCAGGGCTTGTCGATGTCAGGGGTTTTCTGCAACAGTTGCAAGTCCTCTTTCGACATGGAAAGCAGTCCATGTTCCCTTAACATACATTGAGAACACGAGCATTAAGTGAACTATCCTACAGATTACTTGATAAATTGACTATTTTAATAAGTAGATGATGCCTTGCATTTCAAGTCATGCTGCAGCCATTGATTGCAAGTAATCAGCATTTTGCAGCTTATTTTTATCTTTTGTTCCAGCTAGAGCAATGGAGCTGGGCCACGGGATGCCTCTCTGGTGTGTTGACACCACATACGGCTCTGCAAGACCTGTCCACTTGTAACTCCAGCTTAAGCAGTAAGGGGGCTGGATTTTTCAGTGGACATTCTTGATATTTGAACGTGTTTTAAATGTAAAAGGCTGGTTCCCAGCAACTGGAACAATGAATTGACAACTGAGGATATTGGATTTAATTTCTGGCTTTGTGGGATGTTAGGTATGTCACTTATATTCTCTACTGCTTAGTTCCTCCGCCTCTGTCAGATGATTTTAATGATTCTAGCGCTGTTTCCCAGGAGTGTTGTGGATGAGCTTTAATTAATATCTTCAAAGTGTTTTGAGCTCCTTACCTATGCATTGTAATATTATATGAAATATGAATAGATTTGGGAAACAATGAATATCCAAAAGGTTAATAATAACAAGATTAATAGTGTATATCATTATATGTCCTCTGTTAGCAGCTTACATGTCAGATAATACATTGTTATACCCATACCTGCCTAGAGGAAGAGAGTTTTTGACTGAAGATTTTTTTCGACTCTATTTTTATGTATCATGCCTAAACCAATTCTGATAAAAAGTGTCTGTTCCTTTCAGAGATCTCAATAGTCGTCAGAGATTTTTCTTTTTAATAAGTAACATATTATTCATCACTGAGGTGGTGACCAAAAAAAAAGTCCAACTCCCACACAGGCAAATTTTATGAAAAGTGAATTTCATGCTTCTCACAAAACCTCACGTCAATTAAGGCCTTCTTACTACTTTCTCAGGCGAGGCCGTTCAGCATAGTTTTCACTTCTTCCAGATTTAAAATGTAACTAATTGTGCAGTTCCCCTTGGATTCACAGTTTGAGACTGACTCACATCCACATTGGCCAAAAGTCATTGTCATCTAATGGCCACCCAGTGGAGTGCTGAAGATCACAGAATCACAGAATCACAGGGGTTGGAAGGGATCTCTGGAGATCATCTAGTCCAACCCCTCTGCCAGAGCAGAGTCACCTAGAGCAGGTTGCACAGGATGGCGTCCAGCTGAGTTTTGAATGTCTCCAGGGTCAGAGACTCCGCCACCTCTCTGGGCAGCTTGTTCCAGTGCTCTGCCACCCTCAAAGGAAAGAAGTTCCTCCTCATGTTTAGACGGAACTTCCTATGTTCAAGTTTGTGCCCATTACCTCTTGTCCTATCACTGGGCACCACTGCAAAAAAGACTGGTGACATCCTCCTGGCACCCGCCCTTTAAGTATTTGTAAGCATTGATAAGATCCCCCCTCAGTCTTCTCTTCTCCAGACGAAAAAGACCCAAGTCCCTCAGCCTTTCCTCATAAGAAAGATGTTCCAGCCCCCTAATCATCTTTGTAGCCCTCTGCTGTACCCTCTCCAGCAGTTCCCTGTCCTTCTTGAACCTGGGAGCCCAGAACTGAACACAGTACTCCAGATGTGGCCTCACCGGGGCAGAGTAGAGGGGGAGGATAACCTCCCTCAACCTGCTTGTTTTGATTGCCACGGTCTTGGCCTTCAGACTTCAGAGGAGTACCTGTCACTCTTGTGTTAAATCCTCATTCCTGAAAGTCTTTCAGCAGAAGTGCTAGAGTTATGAGCAGTCATGGAAAGAAAACTAACATTATCACGCTTTAAATAAAGCTTTCCTGCAGGAAGCACACTGCTGGATGGGTACTGAAAGACTTCTGCCTCCACTGTCACTTTTTGATTCAAAAAGAAGGCTTCCAGCACCTTTATACAGAAATGAGCATTCAAAAATTGCTGGCAGTGAGTGCTGGTGCTCCCCATACACAGCAGGACTCTCAACAGAGCATCTGCAAAAGCTGCATGTGCTAAGCAAGGCATTTCCTAATCTAGGCCATCCTGATTCAAGGGGATATCTCAAGGGCTAGAGCATTTTTCTGAAGACTCTCAGGATTTATTTTTGTTCACTTATATTCCAGAACATAGTTGCCCGCACAATTCTCTTTTTTACAAAACTGAATGAGTCTGTATTTTAATTCAAAACACATGAAATAAATAGAAAGTCTTTGTTGCAGTATTCAGGACCCATGCTTCTCCCATCCTTATTCATTTTTGATGTTTCTCTGGTATCATGAATTTTTATTAGCTTGTTTGTAACAAAGCATTTTCAACAGGAGGGCTCAAGAACATTCCTTTTCCCTGACCATTGCCTGAACACATACATCCCTTTGGTTAGCATGATTTACTAGAAAACTGAGCTTGAATCTGCTCTGGCGGTAGCTGAGGACCCCTAAGTGCTCAGACCCCTAGGTTGTCGGCAAAAGGGAAATTCAACCGCTTCTTGGGGATGTGGAAGAAAACTGGGGTGCTGATGTGTAGGTGAGTTCAGAGAAAAGCCCTGGCTCAACACAGCCAGGTGCAACAGGCAGCAGCACATCCGCTCCGTGGATATTGATGAGATGTAAGCACCAAATCCTTTGTGACTAGAGGGACTTCTGGACGCTTCCAGCAGCAGAGCTTAATACACCTGAGGAAACATAAAAAATTAAATTACTTTAGGTTTCCTTAGGTGTTTAGGTTTCTTCAGGGTCAGGTAAGAACAGAAGTAGCTTTTTCTCTTTTTTCTTTTTTTATTATTATTTTTAATAACTACTATCTTAAGCATGCTTTCTGGCCCAGATATCAACGAGGTTTTGGGACTTAGACCTAAATTTAAAAAGTAGACAATTAAGACAGTGATCTCAGTATTTGCCAGCATTGTTTCACTTTCATCCGTTGTTAACTACCTTATGATCAGTCTTTTGAATGCTTATATAAGATTTAAAGTAATATTTATTCATTTTACTTTTACTTGCTATATTGTATACGTAATTATATGTAATAAGTAATTACTCTATATTATACATAATTGTTCTTGCTGTTGACCATTTTAAACTTAAAATATTTTACCCTCACTGTATCTAGTCCCTTGTTTGTTTCTCCCTGTTACGATAGAGAACATAAGATGCCGTTTATTTTAGCTTGTTTTCAGTAAAACCATCATCTTGCATCAGATTTCCAGTGTCTACTGATAATTTCCGTGTTTGTTTTTAATTAATATTATCAGTCATTCAGCATATGACACTCAAAGTAAATGTTAAACCTCTGGCAGAAAAAAATCCAACTGGCACTTTATGTGCCACAATAAAATGGCATGCAACAGTTGGTGTTGTTCAGGAAAAGGAGTGGTTTGCTGGGAAAATGAAGCGTGATGATCAACTACCCTGACATTGCAAGCCACTTGAGAGTCACTGGCCTTATAAGACTGACCTCACAGAGATGAAAAGAAAGTACCTTCAACACACTTGTGGGGACAACAACATCACCCACGGCTCCCCGGCTCCAGGCAAACCTCTGCATCTGCTGCACTTCTCCATCCTCGCCCAGTGAGGGACCTGGTTGCCCTGTGGCTCCCTCACCACAGCTTCTTCCCCACGGTAAACCAGAGCACAGGACCAGGCTGTCATTGCTCAGGAGCTGCAGATGAGTTAGAAGCTATACTTTGACCTTTCCTGAAACAGGTGTCAGGTTTTTTAATAAAACTTTATTTTTATTGAGAATCTAGCAGTATTATTATTATCTATCATTGTTATTAACTTGTGTAACTATAGGTTATAAAGTCAGCCTAATGATTATTATTATTACTATTATGATCTATCATTATCATAGGTTATACAGTTAATGGTGAGGATACGTACAAGAAGGACCTAGGAAATAGGGATTTATTGTACTGCTAACCCAGACCGCCTTTGTTTCTCGATTTTGTCACTGTACCGCACTTCATTTTTCAAAAGCATACGTAAGTATCTATGTAGAAAATAATAAAAGCGCACCCTGCAAGACACAGTCACCAGGATTACAGGTTGTTGAGATCCTGTACTGCTGCGGATAGGACATTGGTAATGCTATAAACACTCAGCCTCGGCAGGGTCCATAGAAGATGCCTCATCCCCACGACTGCCCCTGCCTCGGCAGTGAGCACGTCTCCTTGCAACATGAGATCAGTCTAAGAACCAGTGTACATCAAGCTCACTAATCTTTTGTAGTAAGTGTCACCAGTCACCACAAACAATAGTGTTTGATTGGGATTTCTTCTCTTTTGAAGTAACCAAATTGCAGTTTTGTCTTCCATGAAATAAGGCTCACTGGTTTGTGATTAAGATGCACTATACATCATAATTCATTTCCTTGTGTATATGCCTATATATATGATGTGCTCAGCCAACATTCTGATAAACAGATTTCTTTCAAGAAAAATCTCTCATGCTTTGAGGTGCTAGCTTCTTACATTGTTTTCTGGCAACTGGAATTAACAATACCTCTTGCATAAAGTTTAATAAGATTCACTTCCATATCGTTAATGACTACTAGCAGGTAACACTTGCTTAGAGGGAGATCTTATTTCCATGCAAATAGTTCTTCTAGCTTTTCTGTGCAAACACAGCTCAAGAAAAAGAAGACACTGGAGGATGTACAGTTACAAAATGGAGGTCTAATGGTGTGAAATAGGATTACATCAGGCTATTTTTGGTTTTTACTACAACTGACTGTGTCTCAGAGCAAAATATTTTTGTATGTATTACTATTTAGGTAAGATGGTACAGTAACACCTCTTCAGAATTCCACTGTGCTATAGACGCCAACCATTTTCAAACCATTCTTCATTTTATAAATAAGCAAAAGAATGACCTTATGAAACATTTTATTACAGGAATAAATAGACAGGGGGATTGAACTAGATGATATTTTAAATGTCCCTTCCAACCCAAACCATTCTATAATTCTATGATTCTATGAATGGAAGGTTATTTTTGTACTAAGGTAATAAACAATTTTATACTAAAACACAAACTCCACCCATCCAAAACATACACTCAAAAAAAGTATATCAAATATAAATTCCAGGAGGGATTTATACACCTAACTTTATCTCAGTTCATATGAAACTGAGAGAGAAGTAGTATATTTCAATGTATTAAAATATATTCCTTTTTCCCAATTGAAACTGACACAGATTCCCCATATCAAATAAAATATCAGAGTTCACCTATCAGTAGTGTTGCTCCTGTTTATTCTTTGACTTTTTAATATAACTTCCACTTCCACTGTAAACACCAGCAGCATGCTGAATGTATAAAAGCAATTAGTTATGAATAATGTAATCATGTTTTTTACATTTTAAATTTACTTATCCCAAACTATGGGACAGATGCTGGAGTGGTAGAGAGTGTCATGGCTCCTTCCCCAGCTGACTATACATTAAAAAGCTGAATCCCATTACATGTCTACATGTCCACTTTCTATTTGTGATACTAGAAAGACATACATCATGATCATTACTCCAAGTATATATATTAGTGTTGTGTCCCTTAAAATTGGAATCTTTTCACTGCAGTTTGTTGCCTTGCCCTTGAAAAAAACAAACATACTCTATAAGACTGAGAGGAAAAGGAGCTGAAATTTTCCATCAACACCTTGATACCTGTAATTTTTAAAGTAAGACTAATAAAGTCTTATTTCAAGCTTTATACAAGATGGATTAGATCAAAAATCCTAAAGCTGTAGAAGCTACGCTAAGGATCTAACCCATTAACCCTGGTCATGAAATGCGTACAGTATAAATTCAAAATTTGCCTATGGTGTGCTTGGCTCAGCGGTGCACAACTGCAGTTTCACACAGGTATAATTCCTGTGAAACCATGGGTGTTTAACTAGCATAAAACTGCAGTACCAAAGTTTTGATTGCAACAATGTATTGAGACAAGGGGAAAAAAAAAGATAGAATGAGTGCTAGGAAGCCTCCTGGGGCAAGGCAACAGTTGGAAAGAAAACTAATCAGACACAGTCGGAAACAGTTGTTTTTGATAGACTGTAAACAGTAAAAGTCATGATTTCTGTCTAAGTCATCTGACACCTTCATTACTGCAACTGCCTATTTAATCCTCCTCACATCAAGAAGCAAATGCAGCTTTATTAGGCTGCTTGTGCAAGCTTATTTTTTTCTCTCTATTCTTCAGCAGTATTTACCAATTAACACTGTGCATCAGCAACCTGCATTTGTAGCAGCTGCTGAGCTAACAATGTATTCAGATAGTAGAACAGTATTCAGAACTGTCATACTCCTTCCAGGAACATGACCAAGTTACTATCATAAAATATATTTTGCACTACAGCTATATGATACCTGAAAAGGGAAATGTTTATCTGTAAATTTTCCATAGCTGTCCAGCTTAACGATCATTAAACTCTGTAATTCATTCTAGTAAGTTCCTGGACCTACTTTACAGAAGTTCAACTAAGTAAATATCTCAGTTGTGGCCCACCGGCATCTTACATTATGTTTAATTTTAAATCTTGACTTCTTATGCCACATTGGTTAACTCATCTGCAGAATCTTGGTAGCAGAGCTGGTGCAACCAGAACAGACTGAGAAAGTATGACAAGCCAGGTTTGTAAGGAGAAGAAATATATATTAATAGCTAACACTTTAAATGGAAAAGCATTCAGATGCAAGCTTTTCTTAAAGTATGAACCAGAAATAGCTAAGAAACTTTTGAGACCATGTAAATGCATTTTGTGGGAATACAAAATTCCTGGATTCTGGCCACAGAGATTTGACAATTTTCAAAGGCGTCGTTTCCACAGAGTTTTTATAACAGCTGTAGTTGTGGCTTTATGTAGCCAAATTTCTATAGTACATGTTTATTTCCCTTCCAGCGCTGAGCCAGATGTCAAGTGGAAGGCTTGGAGGGATTTTTTTCAGTTGCTTGATTGGTTGAAACTTTTTCTGTCTTTTCTCTTCCAGTATGCTCGTGCAGGTAAGAACACATTTGTATTTGTTTAATTCCCCTTCTTTCTAGGCTGAGTGAAGAAAAAGTAGATATATTCTCTACAGAACTGAAATGTGTTCCTTAATCTATCTTTGCACTATGTAAAAATCATTGACCCGCAATTTGAAACTAACGGGGAGGTCTCAGGTGGAGCTAAAGGCTTAAATAGAGGCTTCAGAAAATGAAATTCAACATTCACTTTTTTCTGAACACAATCTTAAATGTAAGAAATATAGAACAAGTTGTAATATGCAAACGATGATTCTATCACATGCTGCTCCAGATTTTTTTTTCCCTGCACTCCATGTAAACTTTAACAAAAACCTTCTTGCACTGGAATTTTAGTAGTTGAGTTTATCCAATAAAAGCTGTTTCTGCAAAGAGTTTGCATGGAGTAGATAATGTTGTATGTGCAAACTGAGTCGTAGTAATTTCTTCTGTACCTTGAAAGAGTACAACTCCTGTACTTTATGATCTCAAAGGAGGCAAGCAGCCCTTGTGGTTCGAGTCAGTCTCCATTAAACCCTTGTAATGTGCTCTAATGTAATGTTCCTAAGGGAATGCCATGGTGATATTTATCCTCAGCCCACCTGCTAAGAAAATCCCTGCCAAGCAGGAGAGGAGGCATCTGTACGCGTGGTTGAGTGGCATTTTTATGCTAGCAGATATTGGAGGACTCTGACAAGATTCAGATTCGGTAGGAATTGAATTTGAGAGAAACACCTGAGGAAAGGGCATTTGGATTTTTTTTCTTTAGTTTGGGGGCTTAACTTGACATTTAAAGTGCTAAAACCATCTGTAAAATCATGCCTTGTCCAGGATTGCCATTATAACAAGTTGAACTTTTCCAGATTGGATGAAATAGCAAGTTAATTGTGGTCTTAATAGATTTCCCAGGTGCTTGCTGCATTCAGACCTACCTTTTTAACAGTCCTTATTGCTCATTAATTACATTTCTTCTCTTAATTTTTCTATTTCTTTCCTATTCCTTGAGGAGTATGGAAACCAGTACAACTAATCACCTCTGAATTATGCATGTGAATCATCCCAGAAACACGTGATTGGGATCTTTCTTGAGGTCAAGAGGCCATTTTAGATACAGAATAATTTCTCATCTTTTTGTAGGGACTTATTGTCAACTTCAGTACAGCCAGAAGCTGTGTGTAACAGCTAGCTCTTAGGCAAGAATTTTCATTCTAAACTAATTAACATGTCCTAAATCCTAAACTACTGTAAACGAGAAATAATGTGAGATGACTGACTCACCTGATAGCTCTTTCTTTCATATTAAATGTATTGAAACTGAGAGCTCTATCAAATGGACTTCAATTAACCTAACACCCTGACTACTATGATTAAATACTATTTGGATATTATTTTTCTTGTACTATGTCATATTATGACATAAGTTTCAAGTATAAAGGTGTTACTTGGCGCAATGTATTATTTATATATGGTGTGATTGCAATGGAGTTGTGATATGCAAATGGGAATACAACTAGAAGGAGAACGTGTGTCTAAAACTAGTACCCATTTTCATTCAATACAATTGTTTAGCAAACGATTCATGAATAGCACTCTACAGATGAGTCTCAGCGTATCAAAATGGCACATTTGGAGCCTGATCCACAGTACTTTTTGTTGTCTTGAATGGGACTCAGTTCAGTTTTTCTCCTTACATTGGCCTTTCTTTGGCTTACATGTAAAATCAGTGATCTATGCCATCTTTGTATCTATCCCCATTTCTTAAGTGTCAGGGTTTTTTTGGGTTCATGAGAAAAATATTACGTGTGATCAGGATATAACTTCAGTTTTTGTAGACCTATAGAGCCAGTCATGTATTCTTTGCTTATCTGCAACTAACTGTGACCTTGAAAGGACTTATGAAGTCTACAGAGAATCCAGACCTCAACTGTTGCATTCCTCCCTGTGGAACTCAAAAGCAAAAAATGAGAAAAAAATGTGCATTTCTTTATAAGGGATTTTCTAGAGAGCAATGAAAAGTGAACTTCAATGATATGGTGACCCACTTCAATAACATAATGAACCTGATGGTAGCAGGGAATAAAGTTTAGATTAACCTTGTTTGTGCTTTATGCTGCAGGGTCTTCATCTGATTGTCATTTCCACTGGAAAGTCCAAGACTTGCCAAAAATTAGAAAAACAGCTTTGTATGCAAGTGTGTGTGGGAATATACATGCGTGTATTGTTATGTACATTGAGTGAGTTAATAAACATGCAGCAATTTTCCCAATGGTATTTGATTTATTATGTAACACCTAAAATGGTATTATGTGTTCCATTTTTCTACCTAAAAATGTAGACTTCCTTAGTTTTGAGTGATATTTTTATATGTATGAGATTTCGCTTTCTCTGGAAGCATTTTGTGACCCAAAACACTGATTATTCTCTACATCTCTGCGTTTACTGATATTTTTAGAAAAGTAAAATCAATGCAACTGCAATATTGACAACCATCTAAGTTTCTCTGTATGTGTAAATCTACACAACAAAGCAGCCAAAATGAAACTCAGAGATTGCCAAATAACACACAGCCATAATGAAGAGCTTTACTATTTGCTGATACGTGACCCTTTTATATGTTGAACTGGAGTATAGCACTCAGGTCCCTTGGATATCCAAGACCTAGTCCTTGCTATCATGGGAAAAACATATCAAATTACCAAATTCATAAATGTACTAAATTTATGAAGTACCGGTTTAAAATTCAGTTTGGAACATACTTCCAGAATTTCAGCTCTATGGTAGCTAGAAACTTCATCTCATTTCTCACCTAAATTTATTCTTTGCTAATTTACACAAATTTGTCTCCCACAAGCATTATCTTTTTTGTTTAAATAGCTTTCCTTCTCCTATGTGTTTACCTCTGATAGAATAAAAAAGAAAGGAAGGAAATTATGGAAATTATGGAAGGAAATTATATCAGCTTTAAGCTGTCCTTTTATTTTGAAGTAGTATTTAAAAGACAAATAAATAAAAAGAAAAATTCAATTCACCAAGCTACTCTTTTTTAATATATATGCATTGTGTACTTATAGACAGTCTTATATAAGACTCTATAAAAAAATACAAAAGTGATGGTTTTGATTACATCATACAGTTATAAGGACAGCTATTTATGTCTATAGGATTAAGGAAATCTTTTTAAGATCTCCCTAACTAAAAGAAATTTAACCAGGAATATGAAGTGTCAGGAAGCACATGAAATCATAATCTTCAGAATAATTATGTGTACCTCCACACAATTATTTTTGACATAAGTAATAACAGTGTCCTCCGTCCAAGATATGATACATCGATTGTATGACTGGAGAAAGGGTCACGTTTGTTCAATATTAGAGAAGTACCACATGCCTTTGACAGGCTGTGAATGCAGTGTGTACTCCTGTAAGCCACAATAATTCAGAGAAGTCATAGATGTGCTGGGTCCTTCATCAAAGTAGAAAGATAATTGTGTATGTGCAAAATACTTTGCTTGCAACAGATTCTCCAAATATTTTCTAGACTGAAGATGAACAGTTCATTAATTAAACAAATTGTCTCCTTACTGAATCAAGTTATTTGAGGCACTTTTCAAAATCCGGTCTCTTGGAGTTCTTGTTTGCTGGCAGTCAATACTAGCAAAAGGAAAATAAGATCTAAAACATTAATTTGCCTGGGTCACAGTGTGAGCAGCTTTAAGAAATTTAAAGAAATTTTTGTATGTGTGTTTGAATGGTTCAGCTTAAAGCTTCCTATCACTACCAAGTACAGATAGAGCATAGCCTATTTTTCCATTTACTTTTATCTGTTTTTATTAACAACATATTGCAGTTTAAGCTTGTATCTAAGCTGCAGGACACAAAGGAAAAGTGACCACTAGACAAGCTGTCCTTGGTAACTTAATATTTGTATAATTTACTTTAAATTATTTTCTGAATGAAATTCTTTAATCAATACATTTCTGAAAAGCCATAATAGAAGAAACAACCCAAAAAGCAAAAATAAAATTATTAATTAATTTTTCCTATTAGTTATGTCATATCTGGGTAATTACTCCGAAGGGTTTGTAGTGTGCCTCTAGTGTATCTAAGTATTAAAAACCAGAAGTTTTTTTGCAACATTTGAGCAGAAAATCTCAGGAAATTAGGCCTTGCCAAGACTCTGTTTCTGAAGATTATAACGTAGAAACTGGAAAAAATATCTAAAAGTTTAACAATTCTTAAGTATCAAATTTTATTTTAAAATTACTTTGGACTTGGGCTGCTCTTACTTTTTCAGCCGCAGGCTCTCCCACAATGAGTAATACTCCTCAAAGTTGTCTCTTTCTTGTAGTGTCACACTTGTATTGTGATTTTATGCAGATAAGATACAATGAGATGCTCTTTCAAATTCCTTTGTTTATGTCCAGTAATACAAAGAAACCTAAAACAATAGCTGGTACTCAGGGAAATCCACAGTATAAAGAAGTCCTCAACTGGTGCAGAGCTAGCTAAAAAGAAAGCTCTTCAAGGTGTATGTTTGTTGTGGGCTGAATTTTGAAGACTGTGGTTCCTGAGCCTGCCAGAGCTCCCCTACCGATGCACAGTTCTTACAAACTGTAATCAAACAGCCTAGACTTCAACAGCCTAAAATCTGCTTTAAAATTTACCAGAGCAGCATAGAAGTCCTTGAAATTATAATCTTTTCCACTGTGGTCTGCCGTTGCAGCTACAGAGTAAAGCTGGGGCAGGAGAGGTTCTCCTTCACTGATTTCTCCACTTTTTAATAGAAAATAATTTAATAATCTGTATGCATTGTAATTATGTAGCATGCTGGTTTTACACTGAAGTTTATCATTCAGCAAACATAAAAATATTATAAAATGCAGTATGTCTTTGAAGCAGAATTTCTGATAGATTTCTCTCAGGGAATTGTTAAGTGGTAATGTAATTAGAAATATAAAATAGAACATTTATATGGATTAGTCTTTATTACAGAGATAAATTGTCTATTGGCCGCACACTTATTTATTAATCAGTTCCTGCAAACATATTTATAAAGAATAGCCAAGAAAAAGTCCCATTGAAATGTCATTCTGACTTTACCAGGTGAAGTTCTGTTTGTTCCATCGCCAAAAAACAACCTAATTATCTCATGTATTACTCCAGAACCCTTCAGAATATTGTAAATGTGCAAAAGCTATTCAACTGGGCTAAGGCCAGGGAAATGAAATTTTGAATTAGCCATTCTTTGGGAAAATACATTTAAATAGAGCCTGAAAGTTACAGAACGTGCAATGCCCAATTAAATTTGATCTTTACAGAATCAAGCCCCTTCTCTATGAAAGTAGGGTACATTAAGCACTTGTATTCTCACCTGTACCGAACAGAGAATGAATCATAAATCAAAGAGCGATGACCCAAGTAGTCCACTCAGCTGGATTTCTTTATTCCTGCACAGCAGTAGACTAATGATCCAGAAGGTAATCCCTGTTGTAATCCTTTAGCTCTGGATGAAAGGAGAACCTCAGCCCCTCATCGTCACTGGCACTACACTTTAGCATAATATTGTAATATACATGACATAAATACACAAGTGAGTGCTTGCATGGCTCACTTCCTTCTTCCTCTTGAAACATTAACGCTGGTGACAGGCCAGTGTGTAACCTATACCACTCATTACTCACAGAGCAGGCCAAAGGACACGTCTTTATCCAAATCTCCTCGATAACCTGCTAGGGTTTTGCTGTGAATTGATCTCCATTTCCCCTTCCTTAGGCTGGCAAAAGCCAGGGAAGGGCCAGGGTTGCTGCTGCCATCACCTTGGCTGCCAAGTATTGCGGATGATGGAATGGCAGCATGAGGGGTGCATTTGCCGTCTCCCTCAGCAAATTAAGGAAGTTGGATTTCAAAATACAGGCTATAGCCATGTCAAAGGATGCATTCCGAGATCTAGACGAAACTACCTAATAACCTGGGAATCTGCCTGTTTAAGAATCTAGTTTTATTTTACATGCATTTTAGACTGGATTGAGCAGCTCCCCATCCACCCATCCCCCAAAAGGTATCATATTTCAAGGGCTTGGTGATTCTGCTTCCTCAGCTTTTGGAAACTTGGAAATGTTTGAGAAGCAACAAAAAAATTATCCAGACAGAAAAATCAGCTCTTCTGAGGCCCTCAAAACAGAGGATCTCAAAATCACTAGTCACTTTTCCAAAATGACCATGATAAAGAAGACACATTCAGAGTCATTTAGTAATTTCCAAGGTGAAACTGTATCTGGTAAACTGTAATTTAGGAGTGCTAAACTCACTCTGGAACTTGCCCCCGCTGGGCATGGGGCTCCAGCACAGCCTCAGAAATGGAGAGTCATTGACAAGATGAGACAAGACAGACTTTGTTTCTTTAGCCTAACAAAGCAAAGGCTGGGAAGGAAATGCTGTCTATAAATACATCTAGGAATACAACTCCCTGAGAAGAGCAATGGTACTTTTACAATGAGGACATTAGGACAGTAACAAATGGTTGGTAAGGTGTCTGTCAACCATTTAGGATGCCAGTTAAAAGAAGGTTCCCAAAGAGTACAGCCACTAGATTCAGAACCTGCCATGCAGCAGCAGAATTAGGGGACAAACAACCCAGCTGTGCTCCTGATGGAGTTTGTTAAGCTAATGAATGGACCTGCATGGTGTGAGGTTCTCTGACAGTAAGACATTACTCTTTCTTTCCTCTTGAAGCAAGAATCTTAAATCTACAGGGAAAAAAAAGCCATACATAAACTAGGTTTAACACCAGATTTTTGAAGACACGGTCTTCACCTGCTCTGTCTCAACATTTACCAGATTCTTCTTCTTCCTTACTGCTTGCTTGACTTCTCAAGACCAGAGCTCTGGCACCAGCTTTGTAACAATGAGCCCAATGCACTGCTCTGGAAGGAATCACCAGATGGGACTGAAACCATCAGCACCAAATCTAGAATTTTTCAAATTCCTCTTACTTTTTAGCCAAGATTCAGTCTTTCTGCATAAATTATATATCCCTAGCTTTGTCATGAAGAGTCTCCTGGAATACCGCAGTTTGCTTTCTATACTTCTTAATAAGAGGCAAAATTGCTTGCTTAAAACAGCGTGCAGATGTTCTGGCTGTGATTATGGGAAAAGGGATTGACTGAAAAACAAAGATGAAGAGCTGTATTAGAATAGCAACAAATGGCGACAAGGCATCCGTCAAACATACTTGTGACCATTTCCAGTAAAAAGCCATTTAATAGTACATAAAATAAGCAACTAGGAGCCACCCAGACTCCAGATAAATGATTTCTTCTCTATCAAAGAGCTGATGTGCGAGAACTTGACACCTCCTACCATTTGGCCAAGTGGCAATGCTATCAGGTAATTTTACAAGTGAAACTAGAGATTGTGCTGTCGTTGTCCTACCCAGTCAATAGCCTGGCTATGTCATATGCTAGCGGCAAAAATTGCAGCTCTGCATACATTTCCTAAGTAGAAAGGTCTTCACTGGTCCATCTCACGTAACAATAGGAGACCGTGACTAGTTTTAGCTTCACATCTGCTTTCCCTCCATGCTGAAAAGAGGATAGGAGCAAATTCTGACTTGACTATTAAGTAATAGGATCAACATATTAAAAGCATTTATATTGCCTGTTTGGAAATAACTTAAGATCTTAGATGCTGTGGTCTTATTGAAATGTGAAATAGGGCATCTAAATGTCCAGGCCAGTTCCAGAAAAGATCCAGAAAATGGATCTTATGCACCAAATTCACGTACACTCTTTTAAACATATTCTCATATGCAAAACTCTATGTAGTATTAAATAATTCACTAGGCGGGTAAGGACAAGATCTTTTTTCCCCTTTTTTTCCCTTATGATTGAAATATCCCATATTCTTTCCCAAAAACATGTTCTACTGAAGATATTCTTACCACACTAATGGTGATATTTAGATTTTTTTTTTCATTGTATCATTATGATTTACGTCACTTTCAGCTTAATCTTTGAATCACCAGCCATGTTTTTTATTTACAAATGTTGATAAATTAAGCTATTGAAAATAGTTATGGTTATAACGGAAAGCTGTTTTTTCCCCTCGCTGCTAAGTGGCCTGCATGTATCTGTGTATGAAACTGAAGTAAAACTTTTCCTGTTTGTTTATTTCAGAACCAGAAGATTCTTCAGACTTGTTAAAAGTTTTATGTGTAAGACCGGTGTCTATTTTTTTACCTCCAATCCTAAACCAGTTTATCAACCTGGCAAGTGATTTGTCTGTCACTGTTCCAAAGCAAAATGGAGAAATGCTGAATATATTGTAGTCGCCCAAGCCAGCACAAGCCCCGGGAGGCCGCACATTCTGTTTGATGTATCCAAGGAAAGGTCAGCCTTCTGCACCAGTCACGAACCAAATGGGAAATCTCCACTGGGAAGTCAGGGGCTGTTTGTCAGCAGGACAGGTTGCTCCTGCAAATCTGGTTGTGCCAGTTCCCTGCAACACTCATCTCCATAACCAAGGCTGGCAGTTATTAGATTGCTGCATCATAAATTTAAGGTCTGCTGTAATTGCTCTTCTCCAAAATATAGGTATACATTCATACGCTAGCTTTGCAAGCCAAAGGTAAGAATATTAAGAGTGGGGAAGCTTGTGGTAAGTGGAGGAGAGAGAGAGAAAATAAGGAAAAATAAAAGAGGTAGTGGAAAGCATAGGTAGTATCACAAGAGGCATTGGACAGCCTTTTCCATCTACCTTTCCCTAATGCCTTGCAAGCAAATAAATTGTTCCTGCATACATACATATTAGGAAAAAAACCTTCCCTGAAAGTGTTGTCAAGCATTGGAACAGGCTGCCCAGGGAAGTGGTTGAGTCACCATCCCTGGAGGTGTTTAAAAGATGAGCAGATGTGGCACTTAGGGACACAAGTTAGTGGTGGACTTGGTAGTGTTAGGTTTATGGTTGGACTTGGTGATCTTAAAGGTCTTTTCCAACGTAAATGATTCTATGATTCTATGAAATCTTCCCAAAAGGTCTTTCTTTGGGGAGAATTCAGTATTCCTATACATAAAGTTATACCTAATCTTTGGATCCAAGTTACCGATTTTCATATTTTTAAACAGAAATTTTGTCCCAGACTTTCCGGTAGAACAAATACTCATAGCCCCTCAAATCCATTTAAAATATCAGAGGAGATGTTAGGGTTTTATACATTTTTAAGGTGTTTTTACTGGCTGTTTTGTCAACTTTTGTAATTCTCAAGGTTTTATACACAATCCTGAGGGTTGCTCTTGAGTGGGTCATGATTGTACAGATGCACACATGCATGCAAATCCTCTCTGTGGATTCAGGACTAGAAAATATCCCCTTCCAGTGCTGGTAAAGATATACTTCAAGGTGAATCTGTCCCTTTCTTTAAGAGCTCCATGGGGTAGGTCCAAAAAGCAAACTCCATTCAATAAAACAAAAACCAATGAATTCTATACGTTACGATTGCAGTTATTCCCATCCTGTGTTAGAAGTAAAATTCTGGAGAAACATGGCGAGATGTTTCTTTAGCTTATACCCCAATAACCCTGCACAGTTTTATTCCTTCCTCCTGAGTGGTTGCATTCGCTCTGCCAGTGTTGCTCTTCTAAATCTCCCAGGTATTTGTTTTCCTCCTAGCAGTCCTCTTGACACTCTCTTTGGAGCTGCACCTTTCATCCTCCTAATTAACACAACACTTTGATTCCACTGTTATGACATTTTGCAGATGGGTGGTAAGATTTGTAGCATGTGTCAAGATTCATTGACGGACTGAAAATTTGTCTCATTTAGTGAAATATTACAATTTTCTCTTCAATTTTATCATTTAACCTTACCATAAGCACTTGACGGTGGAGATGAGGTGAATGATGTTACATGTTCCACAATTACCTAGTTGGAATGCATGAATTGGGCCTTATATATCCCATAGAACGTCAAAAGTTGCTATGACAAGTTAAAACTCATGCTTTGACACAAATATCAAGTCAGGTTTATTATTCTGGATATTAGTATCTCTCCCTTCAGTGCTAGGTTTTGCTAAAATGTACATAAAATTTAGCATGCCTTTTCACGGAATCATGGAATTTTCAGATTTGGAAGGCGCCTCCAGAGATCACCTAGTCCAACTCCCCTGCTGACACAGGAATGCCTACAGTACATTACTCAGGACCGTATCCAGGCAGGACAATGACCTCCCTCGACCTACTGGCCACACTCTTCCCTATGTAACCCAGGATTCCATTGGCCTTCCTGGCGACAAGGGCACATTGCTGGCTCATGGATAACTTCCTATCTACCAGGACCCCCAGATCCTTCTCCTCAGAACTGCTTTCCAGCAGGTCCACCCCTAACCTATATAATGCCCAGCATTCTTCCTCCCCAGGTGCAGGACCCTACACTTGCTCTTGTTGAACCTCATGAGGTTCTTCCCTGCCCAGCACTGCAGCCTGTCCAGGTCACGCTGGATGGCAGCACAGCCCTCTGGGGTGTCAGCCACCCCTCCCAGTTTGGTATCATCAGTGAACTTACTGAGGATACACTCTGTCCCCTCATACAGGTCATTGATGAATATATTGAACAAGATCGGCCCGAGTATTGACCCCTGGGGGACACCACTGGTTACAGGCCTCCAACTTGACACTGCTCCATTAATCACAACCCTCTGAGTTCTGTCACACAGCCAGCTCTCAATCCACCTCGCTGTCTTCCTCGTCTAGCCCACACTTCCTCAGCTTCCTAATAAGGATGTTATGGGAGGCAGTGTCAAAAGCCTTGCTGAAGTCAGGGTAGATGATGTCTACTGCTCTCCCTTCATCCAGCCAACCAGAAGGCTATCAGCCATAGAAGGCTATCAGATTGGTCAAGCATGATTTACCCTTGGTAAATCCATGTTGACCACTTCCAATAACTTCCTGTTCTTCAGCGTGTTTAGAGATGACATCCAGAACAAGTCACTCCATTACCTTCCCAGGGACACAGGTAAGACTAACTGGCCTGTAGTTCCCTGGATCCTCCTTCTTCCCCTTTTTGAAGACTGGAGCGATGTTGGCCTTCCTCCAGTTCTCAGGCACCTCTCCTGTCCCCCATGACCTTCCAAAGATGATGGAGAGTGGTCTAGCAATAACATCTGCCAGCTCTCTCAGCACTCGCGGGTGCATCCTGTCAAGGCCCATGGACTTATGGATGTCCAGCTTGGCCAAGTGGTCTCTAACCCAGTCCTCCTCAACTGAGGGAAAATCTTCCTCTCTCCAGACCTTCAAGGTCTGGGATTCATGAGGGACAGCTTTAGCAGTGAAGACCCAAGAAAAGAAGGCATTCAGTAACTCCGCCTTCCCTGTGTCTTCCACCACTAGGGTGCCCATCTCATTCATCAGTGGGCCTACATTTTCTCTAGTCTTCCTTTTTCTGTTGATATACTGAAAGAACCTCTTCTTATTATCTTTAACCTCAGTGGCCAAGCTGAGTTCTGCTTGGGCTTTGGCCCCTCTAACTTTCCCCCTGCATAGCTTCACTACATCTTGGTATTACTACTACATCTTTGTGTTCCTAGGCTGTCTTTTAGTCTTTTAGACTGTCTCTATTTGCTAACCCTCTGAAGAAGCTATTACAGTATTATTGTAGTTATTACAATGAGAGTATTAATTTTGTATTTTATAATATAGATACATGATTTCCTAATAAGTGTGCCTTTTTTCTGTAACTCACTGCATCTCCATTGTAATAGAGAAAATACGTGTTCTAAGGTTCTGCAGTTTTCTGTGGAGAACAAAATATTGGGGAGATTAAACATTAGACATGGAAGACAAGCTCTTCCATCAGATGCCTTATTGTTAAACCAGAAATATATTTTAAAAAAGCAAATTCAGAAAAACAAATAAAAATTTCTGGAACTGTGGAGTCAAAAGTTTGATTGCTCCAATTTTTGTTACTTTCAGTTGGGTGAATGAACATTATGTATATTGAAACAAAAAGTTCCATGTATGAAGATCATATGCAGCTTTGCTTCTGGTTATTTTTTTTCACTTACTTTTCTAAAGATTATTTACCACAGAAATCCTAATAAAGTTCAAACTACACTGAAGAAAATTTCCAATTAAGTATGACAGCATCTATCTGTTAGTATCCTTCAAGTATTTCCAAAGCCACTTTTGCACTCAGATTTCCATAATAAGCTAGGAATTGAGAGTGGACCACCATTAGAAGACCACTTTTCAAGAGAAGACTTCAAAATTACGTCTAATTTTTGTGAATCATTCATTGGCTTAGGCTAAAATAAATTCTGTCAAGGCTTGATAGAAGTAGCAATAATAGCATCTGATCTGTGCAAGCTGGTTTTCTTTTGACACGCAGTTGCCAATATTCAAAAAATTTGCAAATCAGAAGGCTACATATTTATGAGAACTAGTCTCCATAAATCTCAAGTTTTATCATGTTTGAAACTTCCTTCTAAATGGGAACAGTAAACTTGTAAGTGAAACTTGTAAATCAGATTTATCACTGTCTATGTGTGCATATGTATGATATATAAATATACTTTAAATTCAAAATTGAACTTGTAAGTAGGTCTGATAAGTTTTTCTACTTCAAATTTCATCTCCTTCTAGGAGGTGGGAGGGGAGTCACGGGAGTGTCATGGCTGGTATCATGCATGAAGATGCGTGTCATATGTTGTGCATGCAGTACCGCACACTTTGCTTACTGCAATGGAACTATCAGTTCTTACAACAGTAAATGATTCTTTAGAAAATGATCCAATTGGTTAAATCTACAACTTTAATAAAATTCTGATTCACAGCAACAGAGAATCAGCTGCATATTTCCAGTTCCATACGAAGCTACAATGATATAAAGCTAAAGAAATAAGGACTGAAGGCTTACTTGCTTGTCTTTCTAATATAACATAGTATACCTCTGTTAAAAAATAGTATCTTCCTCTATTACTATAGTAGAGGCAGCACTTACTGGGACCTCTGCTGGTCTGGGTACCTGTAGCATGTTTCAAACCAGAAATAGCTTGCCGTGATAATAAAATGATTTATTGTCTGCATATTCTGTAAATTACATTCATTCTGAAAAAATAGTAAGGTGTCTTCAGATCTATTTTATATATAAGCAATAGTTTCATCATCAAAGCTACAGACAATTAAATGTAGAATAACGGGTGACTTTAGGCATCAAACGAATCAAAGGATAGCATTCTTCTTTGTGTGCTTTGTCAGCTCCAAAGCATCCAAAACATAACTGAAAATAAAGGACACATTTCTGGTCCTAATATGATTTTTATATTTTGAAATATTAAAATGTGAACAAGAAGGTAAGGTCCTGTCAGAAGTCAAATAATATTTAATGCTTTTTCATTTTCTCTAGTTGCTTGGTAAGCTGCTAGAAAAGCATTCCCTTTTGCTCGGCAGTAACCTTCAGAGGTCTTTGTGATGCAGTTTTACAAGCTTCACACATTCTTTTCCTCATTTTTACCCTTGTTTACGAAGCTATCTGAAATGTATCCATATTATCATAGAGGCTTATCTGAAATTGTACCACACCTAAAATAAGCCAATTAATTAGTAATGATGGGCTCTTTTCAGCTGCACACTCATTTTCAAATGAATTTATTGAAGTAAAGGATTTACAGCATATGGACTCACAGACTTCTCATGAGTTAAACTGGCATCCATATGTACAGCTTTCAGTAGAGAACTCTAGAGTAATATTTACAATGTAAATATCAACTTTTATTACATAAGAAACAAATATATCACAACTTTCACTTCACAACATATTTGTTCTGGTTTGATGACTAAAGTCATCTCTTTGAAATACTATGTGGAACTCAAAAATAACTTGTTCTTGTCATAGACTTTACCAGGTGTCCTTCAGAGGTCCTGAAAAGCAAAGGAGAAATATGTTTTAAAAGCCATTTTCGTAAGCAGTTGCATCACAAGGTGTATAAAAACAGACAGCGGACAAGAAGTAACACTTGCTATAAAACAATTGCTGTGCTTGGGGCTGACAAGCATGGGACGGAGCTATTCGCAGGAGCTCGGTGGGCATCACAGCCAGCAGACAAGGCTGTAGGATGAGGAAGAAAGGTTGAAGGATTAGGCAAAAATGTTACTGCACATTGGCCTATAGTGCAGAACAGCTCACTTTGAAAACAACTGTGTTCTTGAAATGGATACACGAATTCAGGTTTATTGCTGCACACTACATCACCAACTGGGCACTGCTATAAAATGGCCAGTAGCAGTCAATACTGAGTAAGCGGTTCACCTATAGGGAGATCTGGACCATCAGTACAGTCCATAAAAAAAGGAAAGGACTGAAAATATTTCCAGGAAGACACCTACCACCCGCTGCACCACTACTCTCTCTCACTTAGTCAATGCCAGAAGTTTTAGAAGGTCCAAAATCCAGGAGCAGATATTTTTGCAATAATCTTGTCTAGAAAGAACACTTCTTTCCTGAATCCCATCACATACAAATTGTTTTGTTCCTTGAGGCACAAACAGTTTATGTCCTTTCTAATTTTTGGGAACTTTACAGGAACTGCTACATTTGCGGAAAGGAAAAGAACACCTTCTTTCAGTCTTGGAAGGAAACAACAGGTTGGAGAAATGTCTTTTCTTTTATGCCCCCCCCAAAAAAGGTTATCTTCAAGAGTACCCTTTTTTCTTACTTACTTGCAGTTGAGACACAGCTGAATGCCAAAACCCATCCTATCATCAATTTCATAACACACTTTTGAGAAGGCCAGGCCCAATTCCCTTCTATGTTAACCTTTCAATTTTATGTCCCTACAAGTGCTGTGATGTAGAACGGTTTCCATTTCAGGAAACCAAAGAATGTATTTGTGAATAATTTTAGAAAAATACTAGTAGCTGAATTGAGAACAGTAACCGCAATATTTGCATGTCAGACTATCCCTCTGCAGCACACCTTAGATAGGAGATTAGTGCCTTCTTAATTCTTAGGGTTCATGTTGCTGATCCTCTTAGTTCTAGGGGCAACTCCCTTCTAATGAAATGGATGTTAAACAAAATGTGCAGCTTTTTTTTTTTTTTTAATTAAAAGAAATATCTTTGAGTTTGTTCTCGGAAGAAATAATAATCTTTGTAATTAAAAATGAGTCAATTCTAGTTTTATGCTGCAGTGCATAAAACACAAGTTGAAATACCCAAGTGAGTTAGGTGCATTATTAACAGTGCCATTTAATTAGGAATTTTCAATAACAGAAATAATGGGATAACTTAATTACTGTTATTAAAAAGATTATTATATTCAGACACAATCCCTATAGAAACATGCAGCGTCTCTTGCAACATGGCTCTTTCCTAGATGATTCTACTTTTCTGACAGGCCACACTTCATGTATGATTAATCTCATTGTATGGGTCAAGTCAAGTAACAGATAGCAAGAGGAAAGAAAATCTGGGCATACCAGTGGGAGGTGGCTCAGCAGCTCATCTACAGAATCATAGTTTTCTGAAAAGGAAGGTTCAAGACGTTCTGCTTCATCTCGAAGTTTGGCGGGGTTTAGCTCTTCCTGGCTGTTGTGGATCAGAAACAAGTTTTATTGCTCTCCGAAGAAAAAGCAAACAAGCAAGCAAAGCCTTCTAAGTGTAGCTATTGCACGTTTTGTTACACTTATACCAGAGTGTTATAAATCACATGAAATAATGTTTAACAGGTGAAGAGACATGATAATTTAAAAGCAGTTGTCTAAATAAGTGAATATACAAACAGAATATAAGTTTTACAAAAACACATGCTGGCACTTCTCACCTATACTGATTAGGTCTTTCTGGGACTCGTGAATTTTCATTTTTTGTACTTAGTTAAAAGCAAATTTTCAACAAATAGTGCATTTTCTTTATAAAATTTTTGTTCATGTTCAATAGCTCTGTGGATTTTTCTTTAAGAGGCCTTTTTAATAAATAAAACCATTTAAGAATCTGTCAGAAGCTTTTTAAAATTGCCAGATGCTGTCTCCTCTTTATTCTTTCATTCTAATCTGATTGTAGTGTCTGTTCCAGTCTGGAAAAAAACGCTGTCTGTATTTGAAAACCATGTTATAAACTACGTTAGAAAGTCATTAATGTTCATTGCCTTTTGTTTATCATCTCTGTATACATATGTGGGTACAAATCTTTTCTGTCTTAATACTATACAAGTATGGAAACAATATATTTGCTTTCTTGTAGTACCTTCTTTTTCCAGTTAAAACTGAGTTTAAGTATTTCTTCACAGCCATTTGCTTTCGAAAGCGGCTGTAGTTGTCAGTGAAGACAGCGTCAGAGTGGCGTTTGACAGGACTGTCCTGGGAGCTGGCAATACAACAATTACAAAGAAAAAATTAATAGACGATGTCCATTTAAAAGAAGATACCATTAAATGAGCGAAACAATGTTTACAATGTTGATTTGCTAAATAAAATCAAATTTTCATTTTAGCGTTCATTTTCAACTATAACTTTGAATCTTCTGTTGAAAAGATGCCACTGCTTCTATTGCTTACTACGTATTTTAGTAACAAGGATCAAATTCTAAGGATCAGTATTCAGACCTTTTGGGCACACCTTCCACTGATTCCTTTCTCCTGCTCAACTTGGCCATGGCCCATGCAATTAGGATCCATACTCAATGATTTCTAGAGTCCCTGTCCCAGGGATTCTGCAGGATCAAGTGTCCGAGTGTGAATTTCACGACTCCCTCCTGTCTGTTCTCATAGCCCAGGTTACTCTTTTTAATAAACTGACTTTATTCTGATTTCTGTCATTTGCATAAATATATTTCAGTACAATGCCAAGGTGCAGGCTGGTTTAAGTCACAGTAAGCTCTTAAAGGACCTGGTCACTGTTCATATTACACACAGTGAGGACGGAGCCTGCCTCTGAGGAAAGTAAGAGTGTAGCATCACATACACAGCTACAAATGCTTGTTTTAATGCGGTATCAGGAGACAAAACACACCTTGTGAAATCCAAACTTGGAGGCCTATTTTTCATTCATGATCTTGGGAAGCCTTGGTGTGTTCTGCTTTAAATGATCTATGTTAGTTTATAGCGTATGAGAAACTGGCACTACATGTTCTGGAACAAAGGCAGCATTGACATAAACGCAGAACGTAATTTTCACTCAGCTTTGGAGCATATGAAGTAGGCACTCAAAGGAACCGTCGTATTGGGTCAGACCAAAGTATTCTACTGTTCCATTCCCAAGAGTGCTCAGTAGCTGCTGCTTAGGAGTAAGAAAGCAATGGAAGTATACAGTGATCCTTCCCAGCATCCTGCAACCATTACTTTATGAACGTCCTGGTCTGGGAGTTGCATCCAGATCCCTTGTCTACAGATTTGCCTCGTTCTTTTACAAATCCTTCTACAGTACAGATCTCCCAAACATCTGGCAATACATTTCATGGTAGGAAAAAAGTAATTCCTTTTTGTTTTCACTGTAAACTAATCATTTCTTAATTTCACTGAGCATCCCCCTGTTGTTATGTAAGTACTGAGTAATCAATCAGTTTGTATGCACTCTTGTCATTCATCTGCCAAGCTAGCAAAAACACTATGAGATAAAAAAATTAGCAAATTGACATGATAATCATTATAATATTGCCAGTATTTATTATCCGTGCTATGTGCAGTGTCTGTTGCTCTACCCTCACAGCTGTATCAGGAATAAATAGTAACATGTTCATTTAGTAACAAATACCACAAAGTTGTTTTATAGGATTTTCAGGTCCCCCGTTATTATATCAGTTTTTCTTTCATTATCTCTAAATCGCAAAAATGAGAACTTAGGTATAAAAGGGTAAAAAATTGCCAATGAAGCCAGCTAGGAAAAAACTCTACCTAATGTAAGTGTCACCTCACCTAACTCGTTTTCTAATAAGCGAATGCAGATATCTCTTCACAGCAAGTTTAGCCAAAAGATGGCTGTAGACACTGGTGAAAATTCCATCAGCATGCCTTGCATTTCTGAAATGGACAATAAATAAACTCTACAATACAACCTGGGTTCATATCATTTTGATAACTTTCACTTTGTAAACACACTGCTTTCCTTAAGTTATCTATTGTATATATTAAATTAAGCTAATTTCATAAAACAACTTCCAGATTTTCACAATACGCTCCTTAGCCCTTCCTGGGAAGTGAATAAATTCATCATGCCAGAATGGCAATGCAATCAATATTTCTGCAGACATTCCTACTGCTACCCATATTCAACCAGAAGCCATGTGGGGTTTTTTTCTGTAATTGATTCTTAAGGATGAATTTCTCAGTTTGAAAATGTGATCAATCTTTTGGCATAATTCAAATACTGCATCATCATTTGTATTTATGATAGTAAAGAAACTCACCTATCAATAATTCTGGACAGATCAAAATAGAATTTCTCATTTTCAGGTAGCGTGTTCTGCAAAATGTCTGATTCAGACTTTAATGACCCGTGGGGATGGTCAGGTTCACTGGCTCCATCAAACGGCATTCTGTTTCCCAATCTGTTGGAGAGCAAAACCATGCGAAGTGCAGTTAGCTGAGGACATGCAACACTTCACTGCAACTTACACTCTGGTTTGTGTCAAAATGCACATCTGCCTACTTTAATCTTTAAGGCATTTTAAAGTAGTCTGGATGAAATAAAAATCACGTTCAGATATAATCCATGCCCAGTGATAGAGTAATCGACATAACAGATCCTTCTCTCCAATGCATGTTTTCTAGATAGATGTTGTCATTGCACACAATTTATTCCAGTGAACAGTGCATAATGTATGGCAATTACAGCTCAAGTGACAACCATGAAGCTTTTCATAACAACTATATTTTATATAAATGATGGATGGAATTACCAGCCTCCACCCATGCAAAGTGAAAACAGTTCCTGTGAAGTACTTACCTTGCAATTAAGACCTAAAATGTGCATTGAAATGCAGTGTGAAATAGTTCTTAGGCCTTCTCTAAAGAAAGTAAATACACCCTCAAGAACTTCAAACTAAATATGAAGTGCAGTCACGTATTTCTATGTGTTTTTATTCCCTCATGTTTAGATTAATTTGCTAGTCGCAAGTTAAAAAAGGTTCACATTTAATCTTTTAAAATGTATCACAGCAACTGCTCTCTATAAACCAATTTACAGTTACTTCACATTTTCATAAACTGCTGTTTCTTATGATATGTCATATTTTATCCAGGGCAATCTGACTGCATAGCAGTAGTTTGGCATCAGACGTTTCTTCTAGCTGCTATTATGTTCTGTGGCAGGCAACAGGCTCCCATGGCTATAGTAAACCCCTGCATGTGGTGATGTGCAAAAATCACATACTAAGACTAGGATAGGCTATTGTTCTTGTAATTTTACAGTCATTATAGCTACTAGTACTACTTATATATTTGAAGCATGTAAGACTTCTGTCTGGTAAAAAAAAAAAATTAAGTTGTTGTGTAAAATAAACCAACTCAAGTCACACCTTTTGAAAATTGGTCACTATGCTGCTTTGCTATACCATTTTCCTGTGGTCTTTTTACACTTTATGTTCCTCCCACCTAACTGTAAAATGTACGTTTCGGCCATCTGATTTACTTTAGTTACACAACTAATAACAACTTTAACAATTCAAAGCATGCAGCAGGACAAAACCTACACACCAGTCCATACGGACCACTTCCCCTCATTCATGATTTAGGAATTTTTAACGTGTTCGGATTTGCCCATGTACGTCTCTGCTTTTTAGAAGATGCATCCGCCCAGCTGAACTTGGGAGATAAAGGTCCTTCCCCACAAGGAAAGCCCAGACTGTTTGGCTGGACACGCATCGTGTCCCGGAGCCCGTTTTAACACACATCCTCTACGCCACCCACACATGGGTGGTCACGGCTAGCCGGCTCGTGGGGTAGCGTGGCTGCTGCTGCCTCTGAGGGTGCATCTGTGTCTCGGGGGGGGCTTTTAAAGGGCGGGTTCGGCGGGGACCGGCTGGGCTCGGCCCCGCACGCTTGGCCGAAGCCGCAAGCGCGGAGATGCCGGCCCGCCACTTCCCCAGCAAAGCCCCCCGGCAGGGAGCGCCGCACCGTGCGCTTGTTGGCAGAGGGCAGCGGAAGACCGGCGCTTGTCACAGCCCCCTCGGTCTCCCCGCGGAGGGCAAGCCCGGGGGCGCGTCGGGGAGCGGGGCGCGGCGCGGCGCGGAGCGCGGCCCTTACCGCGGGACGGCGGGGAAGGCGGCCCCCCGGGGGGGCAGCGCCCGCGCCCGCCAGCAGAGGGCGCTGAGGAGGGCGAGGGCGAGGAGGCGCGGGGAGGCGCCGCGGTGCTCCATGGCCGCCACCTGCGGAGGGAAGAGCGCAGCCGTCACCCACCGACCCGCCCGCACCTACCGGCCGCCGAGCAACCCGCCCGGCCCCGGCCCCGGCCCCGGCCCCGGCCCAAGAGACGCCGCCGGCGGCGGGGGAACCTGCCGGCCGGCAGGGAGAGCTGGTCCCCCCCGAAGGCGACCCCCGGCCCGGTGCGGGGGGCAGCAGCGCCCGGGATTTAGCGACCTTAAAAAAAACCCAAACCTATATTTTTTTCAGCGGTAAAATAGAAGGGTCCCTCCCCGGCTGCCCTGGACGGTCAGACCCGCTCTCCGCGACCCGACGGCCCGGGCGCCTTCCCTGCAGGTCCGGGTGGGTAGAAGGGGAGGGGGGGACCGGGGCGCCCTCCTCATCCGCGGGGAAGTTGCCGCTGCGGCGGAGGGAAAGTTACTCACGGAGCCGCGAGTCCGTCGGCGGGGCTGGCTGGGCGGGCGCGGAGCGGAGCGGAGCGGAGGGCTGCGCTGCTGGGGACCTGCGCCCTGTCCCGCTGCGCGGCTGCCGGGGCGGCGGCGGCGGAGGATGAGGAGGAGGATGAGTTGGAAGAAGAGGAGAGCTCCGTCCCGCCGCACGCTCTGAGCTGCCCGCCGCGCCGCCGCGTTTTATAGCGTTTACACGTTTCTGCTTCCGAAGAAGCAATCACGTTACTGGGGAGACGTCACCCTTCCCAAGGGGACGGTCGCTTTGTTCAGGACAGTCAGAGACTTATATTTAATTCATGAGCAGCCGCGCACCCTACCTCTCC
>VFFE01007510.1:680215-722423 GCA_008921705.1 Burhinus oedicnemus
GTTTTGCGGGGAACAGGGCCCCGTCGGCAGCGTGATTCCGCCTCGCAAAGCAGGAGAGCGGGCGGCTGGCGGGGGCCGCGGGGGTACACCGTACCGCGACCCCCCGCCCGCCCCCGGGGAAGCCGGGAGGGAAGGTGACTGCCCCCCCGGGGCCCTTCGCTCCTGCCCCCAATGCTTCCTCGCTGAGCCGCTTCCCCGGACGCGGGTTTGCCCCTTTCCCTATCCCTTCGCCAGTGTTTTCAGGCTGAGCCGGTCCCTCTCTGTCCCCCGCACGTACCCGTCCCTGCCGGGGCTCCCCGCCCGGGGCGCGCCGTCGGAGGGGCCGCCGATCGCACAAGCCTCAGCGCCTGAGCGCGCAGGGGCTGCGCTGCAGGGAGCTGGTCTTAAAAACAAAATCTTTTTCCGGGCTTTAGCGTGGTTTTAGCAGGCGGCGGGGTGTTTACCAGCCTTTGCTTTTTTTCGTTTAAACTGTGTGTTTTCGTGGGAAACGGATCAGCCCCTACGCGCAAGCACCGTAGGTGTCCCGCTGATCCCAGCCTCGGCACCCGCTGCGCTGGCGCGCAGGGAGCGCGGCTGCAGCGCGCGTTAAACCCCCGTGCGTGGGAACCGCGGGGGTCAGCTCTTCCCGCGAACGTGTCTCAAGCCCAGACCTCTGGGCTGGAGTCACTGCCGCAGCAAGGGAGGGTCACGTACTTTCAAGCCTTCGATTTTCGCCTTCGAGTTCTCCCTGCCTCAAAGAGCTCTGTGGGCAGCAGGGAAAGAAACACGGGGAAAGTGGGCGTGGGACGCGCGGGCGGGCCCGCAGGACCGGGCTGTTCCTGCAAGCACCTCTTCAGTGTCGCACGGTGTCTTTTCGGTGCCCGCCCTGAAATACCTGCCAAAGAATCGCGGCAAGATTTTCAGCTGAAAAGGTCATTATCCTCTTTTTTTTCTTCCCCCCCCCCTTAATCTTTTGTGCTTCTCGTCCTGCTACTCAGTAAGTAACGATTGTACCAAATCCATACAGACGATTTCACCATTTCTTCTTACTTCTAGTAAGTTTCTCCTCTGTTTCATGTTTCACTAAAGGTTAGGCAGGCTCGATGCCCAAGATTCTGCGATGCTTAATCACATTTTCTAATTCAGTTACATAAAAATTAAGTGAATTAGATTAAAAATGCCTGGAAATTTGTTTCTCGGATGACAGCTGTGACTAAAACCAGAGTTCCTGCAGTAGTCTAATTTCAGGAAATTTTCCCCTTGTTACTCCATAACTAGAGGTCGAAGAAGCAATTCTGCTCTGGAATGGCGAGATGAGCATCGATAGCACCGTTTTGCCCTCACCCCTCAGAAATATCCCAGCTAGGGCGTCCAGGCGCTGTGCTGGATGCACGACCTGGGCAAGTTCAATGGACTTCGCCCGAGCGCTTGACAGAAAAGAGAGGAGGAGAAACCCATCTCCTGGGTGGCGTAAGGACGCGTGGCTGGGGCGCTGCGAAGGCTGCGGATGCCCAGCCTCCTGGCCTGCAGGGGCGAGCGGCGTGGGGGAGAAGGCGGCTCTCGGGCCGGAGGGCGCGGGCACCCCGCGGCCAGAGCCCCGCCGGGCTCGGGGGGCCCGGAGCGCCGCGGCTGCCCGCACACCCGCACCCCCGCACCTCGCACCCGCTCCCGCCGAGGGCTCCGCTGCGGGAAAAGCCCAAAAGCAGCCGGCAGCAGGAACCGGAGGAGAAAGGAAAAGTTTCCTTTCGGCAGCCTGGAGAGGAGAGGGGGGGTGCTCGCAGGACTCCTGCGGGCTGCGGTCCCTGGGAGGGAAGAGGGGAGCCGCTGACTAAATCCAAGGGATATGTGAAAAACAAGTCTGTTGTCAGTTGCTATGTATGTGCTATATGGGTGGCGGCATGCTGTGAGGAAATGTATATAGACTGCACTGCCAAAGGAATTTGAGAATCACTGGTAAATCAGTACTTTTTTTACCATACCATACCATACCATACCATACCATACCATACCATACCCACTTATTTACCATACCTGGTAAATCTGGTTTGCTGTAACATTGTTCCCCTTTTCACAGGTAGTACACTAGATTGGACAAGGGAGTAACATGCTGTAGGGCTGGCTAAATTGGCCTCAGAACCTCTTTAGGGTTGGCAGTATTCCTGAAAAATCTTTATTGCCCCTTTAATGATCCAAGCAATCTTTAGTGCATCTATTCTTACAATATCATCTATTTTCCCTATTCTATGGACAAGAAACTGAGTCATAGGGAGACCAAGGGCATTCCCCTTCTTTACCCAGGAAATCTCCAGTGGAGCTTTGAATTGACGCCAGATGTCCCAAGCACTTTTCAATTTCACTAACAATTGTCTGCATTTCCCTTCAACACCCTGTTGCACCCACCATCTCCTCCTCTTGAATCAAGATAAACTGAAGAAGAGGTGCTACCTCTCCCTTTCTCCTCTTGCAGTAGGACAAAGGGTAATGGCTTTAAACTAAAAGAGGGAAGATTCAGACTAGACACAAGGAAGAAATCTTTTACGATGAGGGTGGTGAAACACTGGCCCAGGTTGCCCAGAGAGGTGGTGGATGCCCCGTCCCTGGAAACATTCAAGGTCAGGTTGGACGGGGCTCTGAGCAACCTGATGTAGTTGGAGATGTCTCTGCTTGTTGCAGGAGGGTTGGACTAGATGACCTTTAAAGATCTCTTCCAACCCAAACTATTCCATGATTCCATGATTTCTCAAGAGGATTTTCATTGAAGGAGGTTGTTTTGGGGTGAATGAGAAGGGTTTGGTGTGGCAATCCAAATTCTAGTCTTTTTCATTTTTTTTATTTTTCCTGAAGCTTACATACAACATTTCCAGGTATTTTGATAAAAGCAAGTCATTAAAATGAAAATAAATCTTTTTAAATAGATGGAGAAAACCCCCTTTTCCGTGGGAGTCCTAAGTGAGTCCTTTAAGATCTAGGCTGATGGAGACTTTTTGGATCGTAACTCCTGCTGTCGTCTACTGACAGAACCTCTACCCTTTCAGGAAAGAGTCACTTGGAAAAAAATAGTGCTTGGAGCTTCTCTGGGATAATAATTAGACACAGGCAACTCTTGGGAAGTCAAGTATTTTGCAGTGGCTGTTGTGGGAATCCTGACGCATAGCAGCTTCACGTTTACTGAACATTTTATCTTTGGTCTATATGTTATCAAATATATTTTGATACTTTTCACTCTTACTTTATTTTCTTTAATGTTCCAGTTAAAAAAAAATCTCATAATCATAAAATATTTGGAAATAATGAAAAACTGATTAGACAAGATTGAGCAAAGAGCAGAAGCTTGTCTGAAAGCTTATCTCACCATACAAACTTGTGTGATGTATATATAAACCAAGCATTACCTAAAATAGCTACATCATCTGGGGAAAAGAGATTTGGGAGTTTTTAGGTTTGTTAGTTAGATTTGATTACTATTTTTAGCATGTAAAACTGCGCTGAAATTGATAGGCTAAAAAAACTCTTAAAGCCAAATCCTTAGATGAGAGAAATCTGCTTAGTTCCATGGAGGACCTGCTTATCATTTACCAGATTTATCATGTAATTGTATGTTAAAAAGAGAAATTACATCAATAATAGAAATATAATTTTATTTTTTTAAAAAAAGAAAAATAATAAAAGGCAGTTGTTTTAGGGCTTGCATATTAGAAAAGGAAACTTCTACTGACTCATGAGCTCTGCCTCACGGAATCATTGGGTCTGTAGAATCTCCCTTGTGCATTACAGCTCATTTTCCTGTAGATGAGTTCAGAAACTCTGCCTTTGATCCCATAGCCATATCACATTGATCCAGGAGTTTTTAGAGCTTATAGAGCAGATTGATGGAGCACTACCATTCAGCATTGAGCAAAACAGCTTTTCCAACTTCCACAAAAGAGATAACAGAAGTAATATCAAGAAACTGTAGATGAAGAGTAAAAAATACAAATAAAAAGTGATAATCTAACCTGCCTTTCCCTAATCCTTTAATGGCATGATTAGCATAATCTCCAATTCATGCTCTCAGCACCCTGTTGCCTTGCTTGGTCCCACTGTCCCATAAACATTCATATTCCTCGATACCACCTGGTTGGAAAAAATGGATGGGGGGGTCACTTGCGGAAACTTGTCCCAGCTTCACTCTCTTTGCATGTATCTCCGAATGCTTCTCAGGACAAACAAGGAGAAAACCATCACTTCATTCTTTTAGGTAAGTTGTATTTCAAAAGCACAGTCCCCGTTCTATCATACCTTTAGCCTGAGTCAGTTCTGCAGACTCAGAAATGTGACGGTAAACAGAATAAAACACAGACAGATATTCTGCAATTGAAAACTCGTGACTTGCCTCCTGCAGCAGAAACGTTCAGCAGAAGAGTGCTTGTCTCCTTGGTTCCCAGGCTGTGAGGGGGTCACGCAGGTGGAACAGGGGAGCCTTCATTTCCTCTCCCTGTTTTCAGGTCACAAGTGTGGATCTTCAGAACAGAGTCATTAACTAGAGTAAACTCCTGCAACGAGTAAAGTATATTAACAAATATACCTACTATGTACAACACTTGTACAAGTACCTCCTGTTCCAGGTGGTACGTTTGCCTCTGTGGGTTACCAGTTTTCAGAATCAGTTTTCAAAATCACTGGAACGTTTGGATTATGCCCATGACTTCCAATCACTCTCCCACCTCTTGCATTAGTATGTGGTGACATGTCATTAACACAGACATGCTTGATTAAAACTTCCTAGTGGCTACCATCATGAGCAAAAGGCATACAGGAGAGCTACTAACTCCAGTGGTACTCCTAAGGGTCTTTTCCCCTTGTCTACCACTCCGTCAAGGAAAACTCCTATGGCTTGTAGTTTAGTTCTGTTTTCATAACCCCTTCTCCCTCACCCCAAAGTGCAATCTCAGTTTCTCTCAAAAACTCCAAAGCAGTTTGGGATGAATATTTTGGTCTCCAAGTGTTTATGCTCTTTGGTATGTGCTTGAACTACTGCTTCATGTCCACCTGGTTCATGGTATGCAGCTGCCCTAGAAGTGTTGGTCCAAATTCCTTCTCATTCTTTAGTGTGGGCGTGATGTTTTTGCCATGCCCTTCTCAATATCAGACACATTTATTCTGCAGTCATTCCTCAGGAAGATCTGTGACTATGCAAGCTTTAACAGAAGCTACAGTATTTCTGGTTTTCTTTCAAAGCAATCTTCTTTAATACTTCACCTAACTTTTTAAAATCATTTCATTCACCTTAAAACCCAGAAAATCAGACCGTAATACAAAGCTTGTAAGGAGGCAGAGTAGTTTCTGGTTTGGTCATGTTGGGTATTCTTTGTTTCTAACAAGCTATCTGAAATATGTCCTATTCCTACCAGCACCATTAAAATCTTCCACCTTCAGCAAAGGATCAGATGATACTTTCATCACCAGAAATGTGTTCCTCCTCCTGCTGCTGCCCCAGCCCATTCCTCTCCTCTGCAAATCTAAAATAACCTCTGTGTATGTCAAGAATGTATGTCTTTAAGATGCCACAGCATTTAGACACAGCTTCCCATCCATTTTCAGCCAACTCTGCTCCACAGTTTTGAGGTTTTCTGCATAAATCAACTTGACTTTACAAAACTGGATTTTCTATGGTGAACCTTTGAAAAATCACTTTATTCTTCATGATATTGTCTGACATATGTAAGTTTCTCTAAGCTAATATCTAATTATCTAAACAGATATTAAGAACACTCTTTCAAACCCATGTCCTTAAATGCTTTTGGGCCTGTCACCTGTACTATATAATACCTTATGGACATCCTTTTGCCTCTACCTGTACAAAAGGAATACGAAATGGAAATAACCTCCAGAATCCCTTCAGATTACCTGTTAAAAGTAAAACCCATACAACAGCACCACAGTGGAGCTCAAAAGTTAGAAGGAAAGCCTGAGAGCAAACATGCCTGGGGCACCTTATCTTACTCTGATTCATTGTTGGCAGTCACCTCATGGAGTCTGGCTGCAAGTTCATCAGAAGCTCGGGGAATCCAAGAAACTAGTGATGCTAGTGGCTAGGAGCACACCTCCAGATGCAGCTACGCTGTTGAAAGTCCCTTTGCTTTCCTATCTACTTCCCACACTGACTACAAAAAAACTCATGAAGTATCAGAGAATTTAGCTCATTTATAACTTTGTAACTGTGTGATTGGAATCTTTCATGAGGTCTATACCATAACATCTGTGCTGAAAGGACTGGGATGCTTCTCCAGTTTTGCATGGATCCTTTTCCCTGTGTACAGTACAAGATCCTGGTTCGAGACTGTGCACGTGGCCACAGTCTTTTTGTGTCCCTCAGTGAACATTGCTACTATTGCACTGTCTGGAAGCTTGTGAGAGCAGACGTATCATCTCAGGATATAGAAAAACCCACGTCAGTTGAGCTGGAAGGGACATCTTAAGATGCTAATTATGCTGGGATAACTTTATTCCTTGAACTGACCTAATCATCACAAGTTCTTTATTTACCAGGCTGAAAAAAGCAACCATCTAAAAGCTATGGCAGAAACAAGCTAAAAATGCTTCTGTCTCAAGCAATTACCACTATTGTCTTCATGGAAAAAGAGCTGAGAGAGGTTTTCTAAAACTGTCCATGTGTATAAAGGGCATAGTGTAACGTGCTGTCTCTTAGCACTACTCTAATGTATGCTATTATGGCTCTGAAAATTTGTATTCACATCTAGTTTTCATGAAGAAGCCATATAGAAGAAAGTATCAACCTGTTAGTTTACCATCACTAATAAATGATATATTTTGGACTTATCTGTTTTCAATATTAGAACTTTTGTAGTGTTCATGGACAAGAGAGATACAGTTCCAACCTAGTTTATTATTCAGTTCAACTCCACAGGTCATCGAAACAAATAATAAGCTCTTACATCTTGTTTAATTAGCTTCTTGGCCAATACATCAATGGCTCATTATCCTTTTCATCCTACATAAAGTGTTAAGAACATTCCAGCGAACGTAGCACCACAGTCAATATATTCCACTTTATTAAGTACACATAAATAGATCCAATACTATTAGGATTCTAAGGGATTTCAAGAGACAAAGATCGTCACAAAGATAAAAGAGATTAAAATGCACAGCAACACCTTTGATAGCTACCATATGTGCTGTCATCATGTATGTGTAAAATTATATTCTGCAATTTATTTGTCGGGGTTTTTTATCTGACAGATGAATGAAAGTGCTTCCTGCAGAAACAAACAAAATATTCAGCACTGGTGCTACAACAGCTAATGTAGTATTTTCATTTCTATTGAATGTTAATATTAAAATATTGCTAGCTGTTGAACCTAAGCAATGAACCTTAGTATCTTGAAGTTTGATAAACTTCATACCCAGACTACAACAAAGCATGGATTTATAAATCTAGATGCCAATCTTGCCGCTGGTGACTCTTGGTCAATCATGCAGTTACATCAGTAGCTGCACAGTAGAAGTAACTGTATAACTCTCTTCCAGCATGTAACTAGAGGATTTTTTAAATTTTTTTTTTAAATTTCAAGGTAGTAGAGGATTATTTTGTACAAGCTTCAAGTACAATTCCATCTCTTCAAGTAACAGGTAATTTTTTGTCTTACCTGACACATTTTCTGGTTTAATAGAAAAATATTCCATAGATATGGAATCACACAATGTCACAACAGAAAATTATGTCACACAACAGTGGGTGTGGAAAAGTCAACAAGGTTCAGCTGTCACAGGTATTCTTCCTTGCTCTTATTTCAAGAGATGCCCTCTGGTTGCTTCTAGTGGCATCAGCTCAGGTGGGAGAATTTCCACATCGAGTTTTCCAGAATGGTTAGAAGTTCATATCAAAAGGGGAAGTCTTCACCTAATGACATTACTCACTGAGTGTTATCATTTTGAACACTGGGTTCAAAGGCCTTCAGAGTGAAGGGGTAACAGAACAGTTGACTCAAGGAGGTTTACGCTTCTCTCAGATCTTGGAACAAGTATATTGAATAGCATAGCTGCACTTTTTGAGAGAGTGGGTAACATAAACTGAAGCTGAATCCATAGCTCTGTTTTGGCCTCCGTTCCCTTACGCACAATGCGCCATCCGGAGTTTTATGGCTGAGAAAGCTCAGCCTGAGCCCAACTTGTGGTCCAGGTGTCTGTGATTGAGCAAGGTCAAGGATCAGCCTCTCTGAAGCAGCAACAAGGGCTGCATCTCCCAACTTCAGTGACAACTGTCTGGCTAGGAGCTGAAGAGCTTATTAATGTTCAGTGTAGTCATATTTCAGTTCTAGTTACCTACTGTGTACACTACCCAGTAAATAACTGTGTGTACTCATAAGGTTGCACACAATTCTGCTTGCAGAGTTTGTGCACACAGTAAAAGATACCCAAATAAAAGTGTCCTAATAATGAAAAGGTTACAAGGCCACTCAGCAATGCATGTCATGTGCAGATTTAACAATCTGAAAATAAGCCTTAAGCAGGAGTCACTAAAACAATTCCAGACTCTTTTTTGCCCTGTCCTCCAGACAGCTTCAGATGAAGCTGAACCCAAAGAAAGATCTCTCAGGATCTATCAGAGTATAACGCATTTTGTCAATTCCTCATGCTGTCTAGAGGCAGTAGAGATTAGAGACAATCTTTTTATAAGTCTGTAAGAGATTGTCCTGCTGGGGACAGTTTGTCTTCAGACAGTCTTGATTACAAGCAGGATCGCTGCAATGTTGGCTTCAATAGCTAGAGAACCCATGGCTATTTGATGCTAGAACTATCTTTACTCGGCTTTGCTTTCCAAACCCACCTCTGAAACATCCCCCTCCAATGGTGCCCAGAAGTGATCTTTAGCAGAGTGAGACTCTAGAAAAACTTCTCTTTAGTCTTTCTTGCTGTCATTCTATTTCATTGGCATATCATCCAGAGAGATGAGATGATGTGATATTCTGCAAAAAACACATCTGTGGAACAACAGAAGTGCCAAGACTTAAATAAAGCTGTGATTCAGGACTTCTTAAGCTTGCTCTCACATCAAATAACAGAAAGGAATGGCCGAGCACTGATTCACCATGACCTCTGTTGTTAGCCCCTCATGTGTCTGCGTAAGGACGTAAGGATCACCCTTACATCCTCACAGAACATTTTACATGCTCAAAGAGTGACTATGCAGGTGAGATGAAAAGAGTAGTCATCTGTCTTCACACACAAGAAACTTTCAACAAACAGAAATCACTTGGCAGATACAAATTATGCTCTTAAATTAGGCACTAGAATGATGTGGCTTATGGAATTATATTCTGATTCAGCAGAGTTATTAAATATATGAGTAATTTCACTGCAGTCAATAATAGAGCAATATAGATTAAATAATCAGTGGTCAGTCAGAGCATTCAGAGGGTTAAGTGGGAACAATCTGTTTTGCCAGACTGGGCTTGTGTAGCAAGGCCCTCAGTTGTGTGTCTAGCATACCCCATTTGCAAATCTACCCCTACAGAACAGCAATATATAATACAGTATATTTCTTACTTTCTTTTGATTCACTGTTCTGTTGTACTGAAAAATGAACAGTTAGCACTGAAAGTTTTTTGTCACTAATGACTCAGATTTTGGGTACAATGTCAAGCCCGACAAGATTGTCTGAAACATTCTCGGTCTGTTTTTAAATCTTTGTAATGCCCAACATTGGAAGCAGCTTTTAGATCATCTAGCCATTCAATGTCTTACAGGTGTCTTGAAAGAAGCAGGAGCACCTATTTATACCTTCTGTGATCCTAGTAAATGCATTTAAATGTATGTGGTGATATCTAGCCTTCAGTACTCATAAAATGTCCGGGAGAAGGCATGCAGATGCATGTGCCTTCTTATGGATTAGGGTGACCGAATCAGGGGAAACCCTTTCAGACATCTTTCAGGAACACTATCAGGACATTAAACACAGTTACACTTCACATACTTTGCGCAGTCATGGTAAATCTGCCATTCTCTAACTTGTTTGGATTAGTTGAAGCCTGTCTTAACCTTTCTCAGTCCCTGTTTCTCTCCTCAATATTTTTGGTTTTACTGGGGATATCTCTAGCTGAGAGCACGTTCCCTAGGTTGGTAGAAGAGATGAAAACCTGCAGATGCTTAAATTTAGTGTCTCAAAGAGAGTTTGATTTTTTAAGCTAATACATTTCAAACATGGTTAAATGATGTGGGAACATATTTAATGTTCAATATCCTTTTTAGAAGTGATTCGATGCCTAGAAGCATTTAGACACTTTGAAAGATTTTTAGTATATATACAAGATTTTATTTAGTGTATATACAAGCACCCAAAAATATGTTTTTTGAGTGTGCAGAAATTTTTACAGAAGTCAGTTTTATGTCACCCAAAATGTTCAAAAATATCTGCATCATGAATTAGTGCATTGTAGAGTTATAAGAATTTTGCAAGGCAATTCAAAGTTTTACTAAATGACTGACAAAAAGGTGTCTGTATCTTTTCATGACATTTGCCCAAGGGACTACAGGAAAAAAAAATCAGTGCTTTGATGCTGGCAAACTAGTGCTGGAGAGCTTATCACACGCAACCCAATCAATACCTCAAAGTGATTCTCTGGATAACAAAGTCATCTGCTCTGTTACTTGGCAGAACAACAAAAGAATGGGTTAGAGTGAAGACCTGTGTATTTTTATCATCGTACTTATCCACAGAGAAAGATATGAAACTTACTATGGAACTAAATAGAGAAGCACTAAATGAGAAAAAAAAAAAATCTGCAATACCTCTAGAAAAGGTTTAGAGAGAATGCTTCCCTCCTACAAAAATAACTTTAAAAGATCACCAGGATATGCAGCACAGAAACAGAGCAGGGGTCTCCTCCTTGGCTCTCCAGTGTGCTTCAACTCAAGCCCTCGACTGGTCAGTCTAGAGGCTGAAGATTCATCCTGTTTCAGTGCACAGCTAATCATGTCCAAAGAATACATGACCAAATAAATGCAAATTACTGCCAGCTGTGATTTGTGCTTGTGTCAAGCTAGAACAAGAGAGCAGCATCACCTTTCCTGTGTAGTCATCAATGTGCTGCCATAAAATAAAGGGAATCGATATGGATGCAGGTCCACCCTGAACTAGATACGAATAATTTTGTATTCCAGTGCCTTTCCATACTCTCCCTAGTCATAGGCACATCAGACAGTTATGTCCTAAATCAGCAAATCCAATTTCCTGCTATCTCAGTCCCATCACTCTACGTAATCCCTTTCATGATTAAGCTACTCTTGTTTAAAAGGACTCCTTGCTCTAAAATAGTGCAACTGTTCTTTCACAGCCCTTAGCACACAATCACTTGATTCTGCTGCTAAATAGATGAAAACATGTCTCTGATGCAGAATGTCACCGGGAAAGCAGACAGGAAACATGTTTACTGAAATAGCTCCGTGATCCAGTCCATGCCCATCAGACACTGCCACCCTCATGCAGTAACGTCGTCAGAAATCTAATGGGAGCCAAAAGCTTCCATAAAAGTTAAAAGGAGAAACAAGACATGCAAACCAGACTTCTGTTTGGGGACAAAAGCACAGAAGAATGCACAGCCCCCACCTGGCACAGCGAGGCCAGAGATCGTCAGTGGAGTCACCGGTGCTGCTGCTGCAGTGCGAGGCAGAAAATCAAGCTGGAAAAGTCTCCCCTTTGTTGCCCTTTGTGATTCAAAAAGAGCTGCCAGCAGCAGTAGCTCACCTGTTGACTGCTGCAGTATTTTTCTCAAAACTCTCTAGCTTAGCTGGATGAAAAATACTGAGTCAATTATAGTCACTATTAATATTCCACTGAAAAAGAGATTAGAGTCTTGTCATCCTTTTCACCATTCAAAAAGGTAAATAAATAATTACTCACAAAGTCAAAACTCCAAACACTCAACCCCTTTGAAAATTCACTTTTATTAAGAGACCCAAATGAAGCTGTATGTATTTTACCTGAGTTTTAAACCACTTTGTAAGACTGATTTCTAGAAGTCTGTTTTCTGCTTTGTGAAGTTATATCAATGCTGTTTTCCTTAATCTGCTCTAGACTTGGCAGAGGTAAATTTCTGATTAGTGTTTTCTTTCTTTTTTTTCCAGAAGCTGTACTACATCATAATCATCACCTAATTTTATCAAGTGCCTATAGGTCAGGGATCTGGCATGTGTCATTTCACCTCTGAGAGCATATTTCCAGTAAATGTAGTTTTCAGTTTCTACTTAAGAATGGATGTGGAGATGACTCAAAAACTTCATGGTAAATTCCAAGTGAACTTTAAAAATTTGATTTGGCAAAGATACTACATGTTCGGTGTGTTACAGTATGATAATCAGTAGCTGTCTCAAAAAGTGATCAGCAGTTCTTCAGTAGGGAAAGGTCAAGAAATATAGCATGAGCTACTTTTGTAAATATACTGGAACATAACAATTTTCAGACAGAGATCTGTCAAGCTTTGTCTTCTATATGAAATCAGAAATGGAGCAATTGCGTTTGTGCACATGGACAATAATAGAATAGTGTTTCTCTTTGTGAAGAGGAGAAGTATCTCTGCTCACTTCAGGACAAGGTGTCAGGATATCTGGAGGCTGATCAAAGCTCTGCCTATCACTCCCTGCATGATTCTGGGATTCTTTTAATCACTGCCACTTACTGTGAAAATGTATTACATGCAAAATTATTGTGAAGCTTAATTTATTGCTTGTAAATGCTTTGAAATCTTGAAATCTGCAGTAATTTTTTTTTTAATTCATCTCTTCTTCCCAGTATTTTAAATTGAAATAAAAGGCTAGAAAAAAACATTACAATGAGCAAATATAATCTTTTGCATATCAAACACCCAATGATCCCTGAATCCTGTAGTTCAGTCTGGGAGTTGATCCTGTGCAATGTGCTTTGGTTCTAATGCAATAAAATGTGCACAAGTCTATTTGAGCATGAACCTTAGAGTGATTGCCCATCTGCTTAAAGCAAGCATTTGCTCAAACACTTTGCAGATTGAAATCCAAGTGCTTGGAAACCAGTAGATTTAAGATCGGTAAGCACTGTTATTTGTGAGAGACGTTCTCACTTGTAATCCTTGGAAGGTGTTCTTATATGGCAAATTTCGATGCTGACTTCATATAACATCTTCAGCAGAGGAAGGACCAAGTCCTCATTCACATGCTCAACTATATCAGCTTGCGTAATTAAAGACAATACCCTTCGTGTTAAAGGATCTTTTATGCAAGTCAACACATTTATCTTTAAGGAAAAACATGAGCTCAAGATTGTAACATCTAACTTTATTTCACATTCTGAAGCTTCCAGAGTGCTTGCAAAACATTCATTTCAGACATTGTTTAAACTAGTAGTTAAGTATCTGACAGCCATACTGGTTATGCACCAAACAATCTGTGTTTTTAATCTCCCAAATCCAAGGGACATATAAAAATGTTTTGATATCCAGTACAGATTTCAGGAGGAAAAAGATACAGTACATTTAAGCTTCCCTTTCTACATTGTTTACTAAATATGATGTAATACAAGTAATAATATGCTGTGGAAAGTTCTACTGTAATGTAATGTGCATTTACAATCCAGGAGTAAGAACTTATTCATCTAAAATGCTTTCACTCTCAAGGAACGAGCATTTTGGCCAGCCAGGTACACACTGTAGACCAAGTTTTCTCTTCAAACAGTTCACTGAACTTAATAAACGAAGGGAGCAGGCTTGAATTCTGCTTTTCATAGGCATGTTAGAATAGGTGGCATCACCTATTCTAAAGCCAGGATACTATGAACACACTCGTGCGTGCAATGAAGTTCACCACAATCAGTAAGACTCTAAAGGAAAAAAAAATATTATTAATGAATGAAATAACACAACTTTCTTTCTCCAGAGGACTATTGTTTTAATTCCATAGCCTGTGACCAGCCAAACACAGTTTTGCAGTCTTATCAGCAAGTCTTTCATGTAGTAGAATCCATAGTGTCTGTAGTGAAATGCTTTGTAAACTCTGTAAATTGTTGTTCTTCTAGCAATGACATATATCCTTCTAGAAGGGAAAATTTTGCACACTGAAAATAAAACAATGAAAGCCAGTCAGTAAATACATGCAAAATAATTGGCCTTTACAATAAGGAATAATTGTGGTTTGCAGTAAGTAGCGCTTGTAAGCTCAATGGTTGTAGTCATATTTGCAAATCAGATGATATCGGGCTGGAAGATTGCAGTCAGTGCTTCCTGAGGGTGCTGAGCTTGGCAAAGGGATGCATGCTGCCAGTCTCCAAAAGCCCAGAAACTAAGATGTCAAGCATTTTGCCTGTTCTCAAAAGCTGCTGAATCTTTGTTCCTCCTAGAAGACAGATGAGAACTTGTTCTCTCTACAGAAGCACAGGACCAGCCCCTCAGAATCAGGAGTCCTGCAGCTGGGAGTTGCCCAGCCCTTTTAGGATGAAAAGGCTTATTTGTAAGTGAGGAGTAGGACTGCTCCTCTACTTGTGGAAATTCTTTACTCTTTATTTGAATATGAAATATTTAACAGGAAACTGATACAATAAGACTTTAGTCAGGCCCCATTTGCCTGTGCTGTTTCCAAATCCTCGACTTCTCACGTCAATGCAATTAGTTTCTACTAAGCCAGAGGTTAGCTTGACAGGATACACGTATAACAGTCAAGAATATATGTCAACCTCAACTAAATACTCCATCTTTATCTTCATATTACAACTAATTGTGCAATCCCAGTATTCAGCCATAGATGTCTAAAATCTTGCTTTAGTGAAAGACGAAATTTCAGTGAATAACTTGCCAGGAAGAATTAAATGTTGGTACAATTTCTGAAATACAATTTGAAATAAGGAAATGAGTAATCCCATAGCAAAACAGGAAACTTAATTAAAAAAATAGTTGTCATTCATGCTGCTTATCTTGATAACCAGAACTAGAAAAATGAAACATGAGGAGTTCTACTCCCATGCAGCCTTGCTGGGTATTAAAATGAGACTACCTGTTCTGCTGGCTGCAGACAGAAAATTCATAGAATCACAGAATCATAGAAAATTCCTTATAATTGTTACCATGCTTTTCGTATGTTGTTCAAAACTGCATGAAGCTTGGTATACTTCAATATTTTTCACATACTGTGGAGGGAATTTCATACAAGCAGCCCTAACATGGAGTCTTTTAAGATCCTTTACAAACAGCAGAACAGGATGTCTATGACCACAGCCAGGACTGTGATGTTAAATCCTCTACAAAGTCTGCACCTAAGGTTCCTCAGGCAGAAGCTGTTCTGTGATTATAGGAAGAAGGTGGGTAATGGGAGGTGTTCTCTGAAAATTTAACATCCTTGGGAAAATATGTAAAACCAGATTTTTTAAAATTTTTTTTAATTTTTAAAAAGAAACAGAACAGTGAAATTTGCAGAAATGTGTGTATCAGTAATCCCTAACACGATCTGTTTCTTCAAGAAATGATCTGTTTTTTATGTGGCAGCATTTTCTTTCCTCTAAAGTAAAGATACAATGATTACAATTAAAGATACAACACTATAAATATGCAAGCATACGGCAGAGCAGTAAATTAGAGCCAGCAGTGCAAAGACAAGTGATTCCTTGGACAGAGGGTTATTGCGCTCTAAGAAACTGCCACTACCCGCCTCTTGGCAATGTATGTCCCCTCCGCAACGGCAGCCAGAGACTTCTCAGAGATCTTCATCATGCACAGAAAATTGTTGAGATGATTGAGGTTCCTCCTAAAATGCACGTGCGTGTTTGCAGCAAGGACCTAGCTCAGGAGTCTGGGAAAGCTTTTATGATGGTTTCATAGGCGGGTGGAGGTGTTTGCGTGGAGTGGCAGATGCGGAGGCTGTTGTTAGACCAGTGGAATTCGGGTCGACTTAAGCTGTTGGTGGTGCTTCCCACAAGGGTTGTGGTGGTGTTTGTGGGTGTGAGGGTGATCAGCTGACTGTTTGTCTCCACAGGGAGGGGAGGACTCTGCAGGAAAGGGTGGAAGGTGGACGCGCGGAAGCTTGACTTCCTGGGGAAAGAGTTGGCTTGTTCTAAGGAGGCTTGCCGTTGGAAGGTGAGGCTGGCCAGGCTGAGGTTGCTCCGACGTTCACAGCTGCTGTTGCGGTAAAATCCAGTCCTGCCGGTACTGTGACCATGGGAGGGGGGCCTGGACCGACGGCTGAAGGCTGAGGAGCTCCCCTGGGAAATGTGGGCGCTAGCTCTGCGACGGGACAAGCAAGTGAACAACACCCAGATGATCCCTCCAATCACCAGTCCAACCACCATGGACACTGTGAAGGCTATTGTTATCTGCTCTGAAATACAGCAAAAATACACAGCAAAGTTATTTCATTAACTTGGAAGGATTTTCCTGCCAGAAAATGAATTGAAGATGGCAGCTTCCTTGAAAGATGAACAAACCCTAAGGTTTTTGTATGTAATACATGAACCTTACAATACAAACACAGCAGTTCAGAATGCGCTCACTATATGATGTTTTTTCTTTAATTTGCATAATTCAACAACATCCAGAAAGTAGCTTGCATTTAGTATCAGTTTCTGTACCAATGTGTCCTGGTTTCAGCTGGGAAAGAGTTAATTTTCTTTCTAGTGATTGCTGTGAAGAGAATGTCAATAATGCGTATTGTCTTAGTTGTCGCTAAGTGATGTTTATGCTTTTCAAGGACTCTTTTCAGTTTCCCATAGAAGCTGAGAAGGAGCACAGACAGAACAATGGAATGGCCAGTGGAATATTCCATACCATAGCTGTCATGCTCTGTATATAAATGGGGTTGGTGGGCTGGGGAGGGAATCTGCAATCACTGCTCGGGACAGTGCCAATTCACCAGGTGGTGAGAGTGACTTGTGTCGTTATTATTACTGTTATTCTTGTTATTATTATTGTTATTTTCCATTTCTGTTATTGTTCTATTAAACTGTCTTTATCTCAGCCCACGAGGGTTTTTCTTCCTTTCCTTTTCCCCTCCTTTTGTCCCTCTTCTCCCTGCCCTTCTGAGGGAAGGGGGAGAACTGCGCGAGTGGCTGCATGGTCCCAGCTGCTGGCTGGGGTTAAACCATGACACCAATGCAAGGGAAAAGTCTTCAGTCTCTCCTGGAATCAGCTACCTGCCAGCCTCAAGGTGTGTCATAAAACTGCCAAGCATTTGCTTCTGTGGACAATATGAGGTGTGGATTTATGCACATTTGTCATTCTGTTTGTAGACATGTATGTTCTATGTGTACGTGTTTGCAAACTCACTACAACAGTGATGTAGCTTCTGCCATGTTCTTAATGGAGTAAGCCTTATATTTATTACAACATGAGCACATGTCCCAGCCTTTTACTGTTAAGTAACAGATACTTTAAATCCTCAAAATGATTAATGTAAGTTACTATATGCTAAATGATTATGGTCAGAGGTAATCATTAGTAATACTAAGTCTCTTGAATATTTCCCATTCCCAATGCCCAATTTAAAGATGCATTAATCTGCCACTAAGAAAATTAAATTTCTAGCTCTTTTATAAATGCTTTCAAGAATTAAGAGATCTGAAAACAAAAAAAAAGCATGGCTAGGATTGTTTTCTCCCCCACGTGGCTTCACAGTGTGGAGGAATAACATTTTTTTCCCTGTATATTTCTAAGAATAGGACAGTTACTTCAGAAAACTTCACTTACTTTTGCAACAGAGCACTAGGTTTATTGCTATTCTAAAAAAGTTCAGAGATACATTTGTAATCCTGGATAAGGCCTGAAATGAACGCAAACCCCTTATAGATCCCCTCAAAATTCAAGAAGGGTTTGGAACACAAACAAGAAGGAACACTATCTTGACTACTGGTGGAGCAAAGAGGGAATAAGTGAAAAAAAGCCATGGGACAGCTTGAAACATGTTTATTCTGTCTGTGCTGTGTTACCACGTTTATGAAGCATTTCTGTTGAAAAGGAAATTCTATTCATTAGGTAAAGAAAGGTGAGTAACTTCTATAGCGTGCAGAAGCGCGGGCCAGCTAACACTGTCCCTGGCTGATCACCGTAACAGAAAGCAGTAACTCCAGGACTGGGATGCAGACGTTAGAGCCCAAAAAGGGCAAGATGAGACTAGGTTCAAAATTTTCTTGCAAAGTAAGAGCTGTTACCTTTCCCTTGAATTTATGGTGCTGCACAGTCATTTCCAGAAACCAAAATAAGGACATCGAGTCGGTGCTGTGGGAATTAGCCAAAGCAGGTGCTGGAGAGGCAAAGAGAGCCAGTGGCCCGTGGGATGGCTATGGAGAGCAGCCAGCAAACAGCAGAGGGAAAGCAGAGGTGGCAGGCACGGCCAGTGGGACTGGTTTGCAGGCAGAGGTACCCCAGTATGCGCCAACAGATGCCTTTGCTTAAGTCAGGCCTTGGTGCCTAGCAAGGCTCAAACTTAGAGTAGGTCACTGCAGGAGGGTGAAAGCAAACATTTGCTTTCCTTCCAGCAGGGGAGGCATAAATGGTTATTGGTATAATTGCACTTTAAGAATTAGTTATTATTACCTTCCTTATCTACCTTCTTACTTTTCTGCCTTCAGTGAAAAATTGTTAGCTATGTGATTCATACTTGCAGCTGGGGAAAATTAGCTCCATGAGCACCAGAAAGTTTAGCATGAAATGTTCACAGGTTTCTGGGTGGGGTGACTCCAAGCAGCATTAAATTTGAACCTAGCCCTTGCTGCTGCCCATTAAGCCCTGTGAGAGGGGTAGTATATTCACCCTACATGCCTTTGCAGGTGTGGTTCTAGACAGGACCAACATTATCACGAATTACTGGTATCACCATGGATCTCCTACCCAAGTTTATTCACCTTACATTTTTTCATGACGTTCCATGGGGCCCAGAAATTTTAAGCCCTAATTAAGCCACTGATATTTTGGCTATACAATCCTACTGTCGCTTGCTCGTAACCTCTGCTTTCGGGTAGGCTTATAACCTTTATGCTTTTCAACTGGGAAAATAAAGACTGGAGAGGACAAAGCATAAGATATTGTTGCAGAGCACTGCTCCGTCTCGGAACACTTTGTTGCCCTTTCCTTCAGAGGCGGACCAGCCTTGACCCTAAAATATAATTTTTCTTTAAGCACTCATTTTTGCAACTAAGAAACTCTTGACTGGGCACAGTAAAGTCAAAGGGTGATTGCCTGGTCTGCTTTTTGCAAGAATCCACAGGCAGCATCCTGCACTGCAGCTCCTGGCTGCAGATCAGAGCTCTGTCACCATAGGCAGCCTTCTGAAAAACTCATCATGATTCTGCCCTTTGTAAAACATCTTCAGAGGCACAGCAGGCCTTATCATACCCTTTTTGGTCAGGAATAGCCAATTATGTCATTTTAATGGATTTAATGCATTCTGTTACTGCAGGTTCCTACTCATAGTCCCAAAGGGGGGAAGGGAGAGCCAGGACTTGGCCACTTCCAGTAGACTAAATCTAAGGGAGTTTCCTAAAGACAGCACTTCCCAAACACTGGAGCTGCAGTCTGAGTACCCCTACCACTGTCCCTGCGTGGCTATGGGAAAGCAGAGCAAGAACTAATCCTTTCTTAGGCTGATTTCTTTTGCACCTCGGCTGGAACGTGAGTTAGGTTATTGTATTTGAGACTGCCAAGGGATCCCCCAGGCACGGGGCTCTGTGCTGCCACCTGATACCGCTGCTCCTCTTTGGGCGCTCAGCTCCCGGAGGGAGGAGGCGAAAGGGATCCCTGCGGGGCTCAGCAGCCTTGCGTGTAAGCAGAGCACAGCAAGCCACACAAGCGTACCTGGCTCTGGGGTTGCCATGCACCATGGTGAGGATTTGTCTCTGCATCCCTCTAGCCATAATTTTCACCACCTGCACAATCAAATCAGCGTTTCGCACTGTTAAAAGCAGATGAGGGAATTGACAAAAGTATCGAGTGCAGCTCTTCAGTCCTTCCCACGTGCTGTTCCCCTGTGCTGGAGGTACAGCACAAACAATTATCCCTTTGGATAACGTCTTAATTTTCTTTAACTTCTTTGATTCTTTTATTTTTCTACCTCTGTATACGAATGTAAAAATAGAGGGTCAAATTATTGCCTGGGGAAACTCAGCAGGGTTTACACTGACTATGGCAGTTATCATATAGTACCCCAAATGCTCTCATTTCCATTTGGACCTACATTTAATCCTTTTGCTTCTTGTTATAGAAATATCACTAGACCCATTGGTTACAGACACTTTATTCTTTCTATTCCCAGACTCTCCCTGACTTCAGTGGGAGCTGTGGGTCACACTAATAGGCTGAACTTGCTTTTTGTTCACTCCCCGCAGAGGATGAATTTCACTGAAATGTAATTCAGGTCTAAAAACTTACACTGAAGAATTGTAAATCTATGCCCATTGATTTCCTCTTTAAAACGTTCAGGCGATCACAGCCCTGAGGTACATTGGAGAAAATACTACCAAACAGAGAAAAAGATCAAAGGTAGAATGGGACTTGCTGCACCTGGGATCTTGAGGGGAACAGCTGGTTTTCACAGAGTTGTTTTTCTCATCCTTAATCTGGGCAACACCAGGGCAGAACTAGCCTTTCAGGAGAGTCAGAGCAATACTGACACGAAGTGTCTCCCAAGGAGCCATTATAATATCTTATGATTTCCTGAGATCTATGCATGTCATTCTGTCCTCTGCTTTTAAGGAAGAAAAAAAAGGTAAAAATGTGAGGATAAGGTGGGGATGCTGCCAATAATAATAAGTCCCCCGGCGCTGGTCCCCTAAATATGTTTTGATCTGTATGTTTCTCAGGCTGCTCACACTGCATGCTTTATTTGATTATGCCATAACCGAAAACATTTGGTACCCCATCTTAGTCAATTTTCTGCACTCTCACCTCTAACATCAGCTGAGGTGAAGGACAAAGGTTTTTTTCAACAATGCAGGACAGACTTCGAGGTACGAAGCCAGAAGTAAAAGGATAAGGAAACAAAGCAACTGAATATCTTAGCTACATTATTTTCTCATCTGTAGTACTTCCAGTGTGTCCATGCAAACAAGGCTGGAGATTCAGAACCCACAGTAACACCCATGACTTCTGGATGTTACCCCGGATCTGAACACCAAGGCAGTACATGTCTGTCAGCCCAACATCTATCCAGATCAGGCAATTCCTTCTGAAGTCTGATTGTTCCCTCCTCTCTGATTTCTGCATGCAGTCTTAAGCAAATGCAATGCTACAGGTTTGTACAGGGGATTATTGCCTCTGCTATGCCCAGCTTTTTCTTGGCTGTTGCAGCTTTCTTTAAGGCTTTCATAACTTTCCATAAACTGCATATATGAAGTTTTAGTGTATATCCTATCAAGTTCATAGCCTCTAGCAAGTCCTTAACACTCTATAGAATCCACACAGGAGAAATTTGGATATGTTATCAGTAAAGATGATAGACTGGCTGATAAGGTGCTTTTCCTAGTTATGGCCATGAAACAAGTTCTTCCCATCCAGCCTGGACATCAGTAGCAAGGCCAACCAATGGGGGCTCATACCGATCAGTAAGTCTTCTGAGAGGAGGACTACGTTCTTTCCTTCCTCACCTTGAGGTATACCTCACCAAAAATTAGCAACACAGGCCCTACTTAGACTTGTCAGTCCCTGGATCAACCAAACTCTTCATAAAATAGATTTTCTTTTTTGTGGCAGAGGATCCTGTCTCTATCATGGAGCTTAGCAGGATCCTTGCAGACGAACTCAGGTCAATCTCTTATTTCTGTGAGGGTTTCATTTTCCTTTCCTTTGTATGGGCCATATCAAATAGCAAGACATCCCTTTGAATTCAAAACACGTTTGCATCGGGGATTCATTTTTCCAAGGAATCTCCCTCTTGCCCTCAGCTCTGGCTGCAACAGGCTGGAGCAGCATTTTACTCCCTGAACTCAGGAAATCCTTGGGACTTGCATTTTTCCCATAGTCTTACCATAATTTCCCCAAGGTGTAAAGTTAGGGTGGGCACAAGATATTCCTAGCCCCATGCTCACAAATATATACATTTGTAAACTTTTCAGCTGGCCAAGTATATGAAGGGATGGTAGTACCTCTCAAAATCATAAGCAGCAGCTTCAATGAGAGCATCTCAGAGCAAGAACCAGGGTGGGGCAGGGAAAGAGGGGACAAAATACTTAATGCAAAGGAAAGAGACATGGAAAAGCATCTTTTAGTGAGGCTGTGTACACATGACTTGAATTTGAACTGCATATTTGCCAATAATAGCTAATAAAGCTAATAAAGAGCATCTGTTCTGGTCATGCTATTGCTAAGCACAAGGAGACAGGAAACACCAATAGGGTGAGATGATACCTACACATTTAATTTGATTTCTACTGGGTGACTTCCAAATATTCTTTATGTTTTGGAGCTGTTATCTTCTAGTTACTGCTTTATTAAAAGAGAAATAAATAAGTAGTTTTATCTTAAAGTTATTAGAAGTGGTAAGGCAGCTTGTCAGTCAAGAATGGTATTGTTCAGCGTTCAGGCTCAGCTTTCTACAGAGACGTTTTACTCATATTACATTAGAGCAAGATTCTGTTCATTTACTTCAGCAACTGAAAGTAATCTTCCCATTGTTCTTTTCTTCCACCTGCCCAAAACTGCACACCTGACATGCAAACTTTTTTTTCTGTGTGGGCTCCAACAGGCTTGTATGCAGAATGTAAAAGCTCACTGATTTCAGCTGTATTAGCATTAGGAAGCATCAGAACATACTACCATGTTATATAGTGGAAAAGAGCTATTTTTATAACTTCAATCCAAATTTTAGAATTCTAAATTTGTTTCCATTTTCATTCTTTCCTTCTCACATTTTTGTGAGGTTTCTTTCCTTTATGTCATGTCATATGCCAGTGAGACAAAACTTGTGTAAGCTTTCCTCCCCCTACGTGCACGCATGCTTGTGCACAGGTGCATTGCCTTGTCCCAAAGCTGAAAAGCCTTCACAACTGGTAGGGGGTTTGATCTCAGACATGGAGAAATTCAGCTCAGCCTCCGTCTCACCCTGTATTTTTTTCCCAAATGAAAGCTGAATATAAAAAAACACACAAACCAGTATGGGAATTCATACCTGAACATTGCACAGCTTAACGTAGAGCACCAGCTAGTGTATTAAAGCATGAATTGCACTTAAAAATGACAAATCTAGTAACCCGATCAGTAACAATGGTTCAGATCCTGTTCTACAGGAGTCTCAATGTCTCAGGTTTCAAGTGAGGTTCAGGTAAGTCACCAGCAGATGTTCATAGCAGAGCCTTATTTGTGCAAATCAGACAGGAGCAGCCAGGGTCAATCAAAGTTTCAATAAACTCATAGCACCTTCCTACAGCTGTAGCAAATCTCTCTCTCTAAGCTGGCCAGGCTGCAGCTACTGCTCCTCATGCATCCTGGGCAGCAAGTCTGGAAAGGAAGAATACCCTGGGCCCAGAGAGCCACCACTTTTTCCTATCACAGAAGCTTTGAAGTGATTTGAACTACTTGAAATTTTATGCTGGTTCAATCAACTCCAAGAAAACTTAATTTAAAGCTGGGGCTGGTTCCAGTAGCCAACTCCTGTGCTGCTGTTGTCACGCTGAGCTCGAAAAAGCAGTTTCTCTGTATCTGACAAGTGTTGTCATTAATATCTTCCCAATCTTTGTCACTAATTGTATTAGCAAAACAGCCTCTCATTTATCATTTGTAGGCAGTCCATGATTCAGTTGGGTGGGTGAATCAGTTGCTGTGTAATATCAACCAGCTGTGATCTTAGTCATGGCAAAAGTTTAAGAAAGGTCATGCAAGATTCTTGTGGAAAGAGTGAGAGTGACAGGCTACAGCACAAGGTGGTTCAGGTAGTTGTGACGTCCAGAAAACAAACAGGCGAGGATGGTGGCATCTGGAAAACAGAATCTGTGAAAAAAAAAAAGCTGAAATAGAAGCAGACTGTGCAGGACGTGAGAACTAATAAACAAAATAAATAAGATAGGCTGTCCAAAATGTTGCTGCTCTGCATTCAAACACAGCTTGCTAGAGAGATGTTTCATTTGGCCTGTGCTAGTGCAAGATTCTTTTCTGCAGCAACGGACAGTAATTCTCCCACTTCACCTAACAAATACACAGTTGCTTTTATTTCTACTGCAGATAAAATAAAAAGTACTGGATTTAAAAAATGTGTTTCTATCTGTGAAGACAGGTAAGAACTAGAATAGATAGCCCAGGTAGGAGGTGCATCTACCCCCTTTAAAGATTTTAAAAACCAGTATCAGTCAAGAGATGTTATAATATCCTGTCTTGAAAAAAGAAGGTAGAACAGATGACAGTTCAAGGCCCACACTGACGTTATTTTGTGCAGTTTCTAAGACTTTCTTCGGTCAGGTAAGCAAATAGGCTCTGGAAGTGTCTGAAAAATTATTAAGTAAATGACAAGGTAAAAAAAAAAAGCAGTCTGTGCCCTTCGATTAATACTCTAAAATGCAGAGGGAATGGCTGTTTATTAGAGGGTTAAAGTCACAAAGAGCCACCTACCTAGGAACAAGATTGCCCTCTGCTGGAAATTTATGCTGCAAATCTAAACAATACATAAAATACCTTAATTCTGATAAAACAGGGTGTCATTAGAATCATAGAATCACCTAGGTTGGAAGGGACCTTTATGATCATCGAGTCCTAACATTCCAAAACCACCACTAAACCATGTCCCTAAGCACCATATCTTTTAAATACCTCCAGAGATGGTGATTCCACCACTTCCCTGGGCAGCCTGTTCCAATGTTTGATGATCCTTTCGGGGAAGAAATTTTTTCCTGATATCCAATCTAAACCTCCCCTGGCGCAACTTGAGGCCATTTCTTCTCATCCTATAGCTTGTTATTTGGGAGAAGAGAATGACCCCCACCTCGCTACAATGTCCTTTCAGGTAGTCGTAGAGAGGGATAAGGTCTCCCTTCAGCCTCCTTTCCTCCAGACTAAACAACCCCAGTTCCCTCAGCTGCTCCTCAGAAGACTTGTGCATTAGACCCCTCACCAGCTTCGTTGCCCTTCTCTGGACACACTCCAGAACCTCAGTGTCTGTCTTGTGGTGAGGGGCCCAAAACGGAACACAGTATTCGAGGTGGGGCCTCACCAGTGCTGAGTACAGGGGGACGATCACTTCCCTGGTCCTGCTTGCTACAGTATTCTTGATACAAGCCAGGATGCTGTTGGCCTTCTTGGCTGCTTGGGCACACTGCTGGCTCCTATTCAGCTGGCTGTTGACCAGCATCCCCAGGTCCTTTTCTGCCAGGCAGCTTTCCAGCCACTCTTCCCCAAGCCTGTAGTGCTGCGTGGGGTTGTTGTGACCCAAGTGCAGGACCCGGCACTCAAGCTAACAAGAAGCATTCCAACATTACAAAGAAGTTAATAGTACCTCAAAACTCAGAAAAACTCTGAATTACGTTGCCATAAACACTTAGGACTAGCATTTTGCAGAGGCTTTGAAAGTAAGGTAGACTGAGGTACAGCAAAGGTTTTTAAAAGCTTAATGAAGTAAAGCTTGTACAGATTTGTGGCTTTGTGCAAATATCTGTGCTGATGGAGAAACATGAGACTAAGACTGGTCTTAAATTCATATTTCTCACCATGCACAGTGACGTCCAGAATGATCTCCATGCACCAGACTACATTTGCTTTGTTCACTAATACCATAATTCACTGTGATAAAATGCCAGAAGAGTCGAATATGCCATCTCAATATCCTACAAACCAACTCAGAGTTAATGATGTTCCCTTGATATTACTGGAAGTTGATTTTTACTGGAATGATAAATAAAGAGTAATTGTAATAATCTAAGATAGAGATGTCAGCATGTATAATTTAATGCCTTTGGCATAACTACATAACACAAAGCAAAGATTCCTTTATGCAGACAGAGATAGAAACTTTGTTACCACGTGGTTTCATTATGATTCCTAATGCATTACAAAGACAGTAATGTAATTTTGATCTTTTCCGCATGTGCAGCAAACAATCCTCTGGCAAGGCATTCTTACCAACCTCACAAAACCAGAGCTTAGGCCCAAGCTATATGGCCCCTGCATGAACCTAAATCAAACAGTAAAACACAATTTGCCACAGTGCAATATGGCATTGTAGTTATTACTTAATTGACATGATTATTTTACAGAGCCTGTGAATAAAATAATTTCCTGTATGAATAGAGCATGAGTGACTGGAATGAAATCTTAAAATTAAGGAGGATTTCCTAAAATTCTTAAAATTAAGGAGGAAATACCAAAGTAAGTATGCTACATTTAGGAAAACAGCAGCCATCCAGGTTTAGAACAAAGCACAAGGTTTTCAGGTTACGGGGAAGACTATAGGGTAAGGAATATGTTGAAGTCATCCTCAGTCTCACCACAGCATTTCTGTTGTCTGTGGTTTGAGAAGACCCTGCCAGACACAGCTTCGGGTAGACCTTGTCCTTACTGTGAGAATCCATGAAAGGCCAAGAAGTGTTTACAATAAAAGCCCAAGTTTTACTAGAATATGAAGTAGAATATTTTAAAAGAGAGAAAACAGAGTGACAAGGTACACTCTAAGTACCTTGAGATACTAGGTATGCTAGAAATAAAAACCACTTTTCAGCTGGCCCAGTACATCCAACAAACAGTGGTTCTCAATGCAGTACTTTTTGGAAGTGGTGCAACCTCTGCATATTTGCCTCTGAGTGCCTTTCCGTCACCTGAGAGGCAGGACCTTGTTTCTGCTCCTTGCTTTTAGATGTGCAATCTCTAATGTACTGGGGCCCAAAACTGCGAAGTTTCTCAGAAACAGTCTCTTCTCACTCAGAAATATACTGCCTTTGAAATACTGTCACTGAGTACTCTGCTGACAGGTCTAACTTGTGCATTGCTTGTTCAAAAATAGTCATCAATGAAAATAGCATTTAGTGTTTGATTTGTAGTCTCATTATTTTTTGAGATTGCTAAGACCAGGACCTTCTTCAGGTGAAAATTAAGAAAGTCGTACAAAGTTGAAGAATGGGAGGAAGAGGAGATGTTTGTGAGCTTTGCTGAATACTGATCTAAAGCACCCAATAAACAAGTATTCCAGTAGCAGGAAGAGAGATCTGTGTGTACATCAGCTTTTCATACTTTTTTCACTGCAGTAATATCTGAGGTACATTCAGTAATGCAAAAAATCTGCTACATTTGTCTTCCTCAGGGAACAAGTATAATAATGAACATTTTAAGAATATGGAAACATGTTCATATGTGGTAGTACTGTACTCCTCAATTAGTTACCTGGATTTCAGAAATTTGAGCTTTCTTTCTCCCAGTACTTTCTGTGTAACCATCAGTCAGCTTCAGAGATAGTTAAGTATGACTATGAATATCTATTTCAGCGTGGGCCAGGTGATCTAATTAAGTAGTACCCACAAGAATCTGTGTGACCGCAAGCTGATAAACACTGGTGTAGTTTCTAAGTCGGATGATTACTGAGCTGGAATGTTAGTCAACTCTTGATGACCCAGGCAGATGATCCAGGCTGGAGACTTAGTGTGAAGTGGGACATTGGTGGTTGTCCCATGTCAGCCTGTGGTATCTGGGAGGCTGTGTTTGCACCAGGCTAGTCCATGTCCTACTTGCCTAGAGAGACTCCTGCAGTTCTCAATCAGAAGAGCCATCAATGGTCTCCTTCTTCATTTATATTCTGCCTGCATAACTTATGCACCTTCGGTAGAAGTCATGTGTCTGCTTGGCTGGCTCGTCCTTCCATTACCCTGGATAACTGAGAGATAGCATCAATATAACATAATTTTTTCAAGCAAAGGGTTTAAACAGATGTCGGTTAAATGGTCAAATATACCATAAGTGTGTGTTAAGATGCTGGATTGTGAATTCAAATGTCTGAAACAGGGAATTAATTTTCTTCTGCAAATAAGATGCCAGAGAAGCAAGGCAGAGGCCTCTGCTGAGAAGCAGAAACTGCCCTGGCTGTTTGCTTCAGCAAGCATGTCTCAGCGCCCAAAGAAGTTTTTGCATTGCATTGAACTGATTATTTTTTTCTCATCCAATTATTTTGCTGAAAATTTCCTAGACATCGTTTCATAACAATGCCATATATATTTGTATTTTTCATGCAGTTTTGGTTGAAGCTATTTCACAGATAAATCTTAAGTCACTATAGTCCTATTTCCAATCCATGCAAATCTAACATAAGTCTTATTTCCATCTCCTCAAGTAGAAAGGAATTAAATTATTACCTTGGAACCAAATCTACTGCAGCCTAAAAACTTACTTTTACATTTTCTTCGGTTTTGAAGAGTTGTTAGGAGAATAACTTAGAATTTCTTGGTGCAAATTTAACTACTATACAATAGGTTTCAAAATCTGAGTAAATATCTTTTATTAAGATTGTATCAGAATCGAAACTTTGACTTTGAAAAGCAGGAAAAATTGAAGTTGTCTGTGCTGTTATTGATAGTCTTTTCTTTTTTTCTTTTTTTTTCCCAGACAAAAGGATAGGATTATGAAATGAAGATAATCTTATAAAGACAAAATGGTCAGTCTTGAGTCTTGATTTTACTTTGTGCTCTTCTTTTGTGATTGTGGACATCTCATTCCATCTCTATGCTTCAGACTAACCTGTAAAAGGGAGATGGCACCACTCACAGACACGCATTTGGCTCACAAAGGTTTTTGACTCTTGGTTAAATGAATTACAATGGTTAAATTGGAAGTTGTATATGAATATAGATCATTTTCCTTCAATAGGTTCTATAAGAAGAACTGAGGCAGAATCATTGCATCCACAATGTACTGTGACCAACTCATCTGAATCTGAATCCTGCTTGGCTCTAGCAGTTGAGCATGCAGCTATGTGGGATTTTTCTTGTGGAGAAAGCACAGCACTAAGCTCCTTTTATTATGTGACTGCTGATGCCAGAACATTCACATGCCAACACATTCACTGGTGTGGTGCTTGGAAAAAGAAATATACTTCATTTCCTAAAGATGAGATTTCTGGATTTGGTGGATAAACAAATCATGGCACTTTGGGCAGCTCATGTGACTGTAAGCAGCACCACATACTCAGTCAATACAGTAGGTGTAATTGCCAAAACGCGTATGAACTGTATGTCTGATTAATATTTAAATAATACTCTGAAGAAACATTGCCTCTTCCTTCTACTACCTTAGATCTATCTCCTTCCTGCTAAAGATGGTTAAGCATTTGATAAATCAATGGCTGTATGAGAGGGGCGGGAAAACAGGAAAGAAGCAGTAATTAGGAGGCAACAAAACACAGCCTGAGGATGACAGACTCACTTTAAAAGAATAATTTATACACAAGGAAGAAATCGTGCCCTGAATAGACAGCATGCAAGAGTAAGACTGGTCTCTTCTCTTCGTGACATAGTTCGTTGCTTTCATCCAACTACAGTAATACTCTTTTCTTTGGGCTTGCCAGAATAAGGGCAAGGAAAAAAATAGGTCCCTCATTAATATCTGCTTTTATCTTTCTGACAGGCCTGCACATAAGATCTTGGAAAGGATTTACATATTAGCTTCCTAAATGCAAGGTCTGATTATTGATATAATCCCTTCTGCTTCAGTAAGGGGAGTGATAACTGTCATGTGCTTGTTAAATATTTTACTCAGCTGATAGCAAAATAAGCATAATCATATTAAATTTGGAATAGCTTAATCATTGTGACCCTTCAGAAGAGAATATATGATTTATCTGATACATTTTTTTGTAGGGTTTATACAAAACAATAGTAGTCTAGTAGTTGATACAAAATGGTACCTCCAAGAGTTACCTGGAAAATAAAACAGTGTAAGGCTACGACACGGTTCTGTCTCCTGGAGATATCAGCGTGGGCAGAGTGTGTTTACATGTGACATATGACCTTGACTCCTGTCCCTGATGAAGCAGAGAGGAAGTGCTGGCTTCCTACAATAGGATGGCACCAGCACAAGCAGAAGGTGCAGTGCAGAGTCTCTTGCCTAGCTGCTTCAGGCTCTCTGCAGCAACACTGGAAGACAGTGAAGCACACAGACACAGCCGCTCCAGCAAACGGTACTGCCACATGCAGAAGAAATCCAGCTGAGAAGCCGTGTAAAAATCAGCCTTTCTCAAACACAGCTGAGGGGGAAGAGACACACGGTATACCCTGAAGCTGAGAAGGGGGAAATGAGCAATGCCTTCCTTTTTAATGACATCGCAAGTCATAGGTTTGTTTCCCATCTAGTACAGGAATATTTCTGGAGGTCTTCAGAGGAGGAGCCAGGGACCCTGAGTGTTACAGAGGAATGAGATTCACTGCTGGCATGTTGCCACTGAAAAGCTGACGTTCAAACACAATTGCTGCCATTGCTAATGCCTCACCACCACATGTTATCTTTTATCTTCCTTCAGTTAAACCCACACTCTTGTTGCCATTTCTCTCAGTATTAACAGTATTTATATGAGAGCTGTGTCCTGTTTGAGTCACTGGCCCAGGCTGCTCTGCTGCTGCCTTGTGACATGTCCCAAGTCAGCTCACACTGTGGTCAGGGGAGCTGGAAACGGGAAGATCTTCTGCTGACCTTGACCTTGTAGGTAGGACAATTGTCCTCGCAGTGAACTTCAGAGGTTCAGGCAGAGGAAAGGTGGTATGTGTGGGTCTCCCTTGCCCCAGCAGTCCTCTAGCTACCATGATCATTATCGAAATTATGTGGAATACTTATATCAGCTTCTGACCACTTGAGAAGTGATTTAGTTATGTGACATTTTCTACATCTAATTTCACAGGATTTTCATGTGGATCGGTATCTTATCTGAAGGGGGAAAAAAAGCGATTACCATTAGTCAGGGGAAATGTCTGTTGCTGCAGAAGCCATGCAGCCAAAGTTACTCTGATGCTGCTGGGCCTGGGAGGATGGACTACCCTACAATCCTCTTCAAGAGGTGAAAAAAAAGTCTGTCTCAGTTCCCATATAGGTGAAGCTGAGTTTTACTGGTGTTGCCATGGTTTATTTTTTCTGTGTACCATGTTCTCAGAGTCTGTCTGAGGTCCCAGTGTGTAGCATTTGTAACAGACAAAACCAAAACTGGTCCCTGTCTTAAAAACTCTGATGATTTGCACAGGATTTTCACAGTCCTGGTTTCTGCAAATTCACCATGCAAATACATTGCAATTATTCTTCATCAATATGAAAAAAGTCATTCAAGTGAAATTTTTGGTTAAGTAATCTGGAAATATGGCTTCTCTATTCAATTTGTGACATCATGTAATATTTCACTGAGGAGCAGAAGGGACAACTTGTAGGTACACTAGATTTAAGACTGGTAATAAGAAGGGAAACATTTCAAGGATGCAACATTACTGTAAAAATCTCATTGTCTTTCATAGTGTTGTTTAAATATATCTTATTTTATATCTGTATTGTACATCTGTTCCTCAGATAAATGTACTTGAAAAAACTCAGTGTGTTTACAGAAAGCATTTGCAAAACCAGAATCGACTTTCTGTCTGATTCTGTGTCACATTATACCTCATCATCTTTCTCTTGACAACATTCCTACGAAGTAGCACAGGGAAGTGTTCTCTGTTTTTCAAATAGGGACCTGAAATGTGGAGGAACCATCTGTCTTATCTTCCAGAAACCAAACTAAAAATCTGCCTGCCAGTATGCTTATTTCCACAAGCGTCTTTTGGGGGATCCAGTCTGCTCTAAGTTCAAGTCAACCACAGGAAAATAAAACAATTCTAGTTTCTCAGTGAATTTGGGAAGAATCAATGTATTTTACTCCATGTTAGGATCCCTACCTCAGGAGTCTGAACATCTTTTGAAGTTGACAAAAATTTTGTGTGCTGTTGGCAGGTTTCTTGTAGGAAGAGTGGCAGGGGGCTTTACGTGACCATTGCCTTTACTCAACACAGCTACACGGCCACTGGGCCAGGTCTGCTTTCTGTTTGGTAGAACTGAGGAAATCTGCAGCCCCAAGGACATGGTCTGTCCATACCAGATTGACACAAAGGGATATAAGAACATTCTACTTCCTTCTGCACTACACCTTATATTATGCAAGTCACACCATTCACCCAACTAGAAATTTCTAGTGTAGACAACATTTTGCGCATATTTTAGCAGAATATGCTCTCATTGGTCCATCTGATCAATATCTTCTGGGCTAAGAAACAGGGAAAAAGTCTCCAAGGCTATATTTTTCCACCAGCTTTCCTAGCCATTTCATGCAGTGAATTTTGAGAGCTTTCTGACTAAACTAGGAAATGCATCCCTCCTTCCTATTTATTATTTTGTATGTTAGATTACTTTTATATTGGGTTGTTCACGTGACACTGACATATCCTAGAAGCAATCAACAGGGGCATTTGGATTATATGCTTTTCAAAACAAGCTCAGGAGATATACTTGGCTGTGAAATGGGCATGAAAGACAAACTGCTCATTGTTATTAGAGGTCTCAAGGGTATGGAAACGTAGCTTTGGAGACGTACAGCTTTTGCTTTTTTTAACGGCTCCAGCTTGAAAAAGTAAAGGAGAAAATATTAGTCAGAAGATGGGAGGTTACGGAAGCAATAAAGAACCAGCAGGGCTCTAGAAAGTCTATAATAACAAATCTGGAAGTATGAGCCATTTATTTTATTGGAAAAGATAGGTGGGGAGCTAGAAGGAGAGTTTGTTCACATAGAATTGGCTCTCATTTTAACTCCATCATGACAAAGACAGAAGTCTGCTTAAGAATTTGAGTCATTTAATATCACACGCCATGAGCTAAAGCCCTGAGTTGCAAGTCCTGAGTAATGGATCAGTATCCCTGATGAGCCAGAAGCCAGTCTCTGAAATTCAAGTGTTAAGCAAACAGACTTATTAAAGTAGTGCGTGATAAAGCACCCTGGGAAGTCTGAGCAGGAAAGTTGTCACTGTAGACAGTCAGTGCGTGCCAGATGGGGAGATGCAGAGTCAGTGTGAAGACTGCATTTTATATATATATATGTCTGTCTGTGACATGGGAGAGGAATTAGTACAGGCTTCTGGCCAAAGGACTCAGATATATTCTTTCAGATATCTTTGACTTCATCAAATTGATATGGAACATCCCTTCCTCCAAGAACGTTTGCTGGGACCATTCTGCTCCTTTCCCTCTCTACTCACCATGTATTGATGAATTTGGCTTGCTTTTAATTTTTATTCTTATTGGGTAATTCTATCTATTGTTTACATATTGTTTTAACTAAATGCAAAAAGGCAATGAGGTTAAAGAAATTAAAAATTGACAAAATCAGTTATTACTGGAATACAATTTTCATTTATTGTCCCCAGTAGTACTATGAATGGAGAACTGCTTACTTAGTCCTCAAAAATACAGTGTGGTGTTTTGGGTCATGGCAATACTTGTATTTGTGCACTAAAAGGCTCTATCCTCATTTTCAGTCTGTTTTCTGAAGAGGAAAATGTCCTACTACTTTGGATAAACACTGGAGGGAATTATTCCCTAAAACACTATAGCAGGACTGCATCATGAGGTTGGAAAGAAGCACTTTGCCTCTCCCTTTCTCTATTCTTCCATTGGGGCTGCTTCCAACAACAGGAGCCTGTAAAGTCTGAAGTTGTCTGACTCTAGCAGAGTGATTTCAAAAGAAAGCTGCTCACTTGTTTGCATCCCATTTCCAAACTTTTGCAAGTGTCAGTGGTCTAACCCAAAGACTCTGCAGGAAGACATTATATCTCCTGTGAAGACATTTATTCCTTGTGCTATGAGCTCCTTATGATGTGTGATAGGCTGCCAAGTATTGCATTTTAGAAATCACTAGGGTTTTCCAAAACACAGAGAAGTAACAAAAAAGAGACCAACTGGAAGGAAAAATTCCAGTTGATGCAGTGTCTCCAATCCCCTTGCTCTATTTTGGCTGATTGCCACAAATTGCAATACCAGGAAGAATATGCACACTAGGGTGAAATTGTGAAAAGGTAGAAAAGGCAACGGAAGAGAAGAGGAAAAACAGCAATTCAGGAAATGCATCCTTGACGTTGATACTGCACTTGAATCCAAGGCTCTAATTTTCTCATGTTTTCCTCCCACTTTGTTCCACTTCCACCCTGAAGGTTTTCTCTACTAAGAAAAAAATCTCCAGTAGTGTAAAGCATTTATAAGTGCCTCTATGTCATGCCTTCACTTCCTCCTATCTGCCAGCAAAGGAATTGCATCTGCAGGTTAATTAAGTCCTCTGCCCTATTAGCAATGCCCTGTCTACCAGGATAAAGGCCCTCTGTAGTTCTCTGGTTTATGATGGTCTTTTCCATCAAACTAGGAAGAGAACAGCCCGGTAGAAGCTACCACTGCCACATCTGCTGTCAAGTGTTCCACTGCTGGCTCCAGACTGCAGCCTTTGTGCATCCACATCTTCAGCAGGGCACTTGAGGCAGCTCCCAGGCTCTTTATTTGCTGCTGCTAAGGCTGGATTGGAGGGGTGCAAAGTGTGTGGAGGGGAGCAAAGGGAATGAGGAGACATCAGCCAGGGGGTATGCTGGAAACATGCTGACACAGTCATCAGAGTGGAAGCCAACAGGCTTAACCTGATCACCACACAGCTAGCCAAATAATTCTGTTCTCACTTGCAAAGAACTGGACTGGATTTGCTGCTGTTGCTTCTGTGCTGCTGTGGCTACTGCCCATGAAGGATCCCAGAAAAGAAATCAAGTCCCATGGCTGTCTAGGTTCAACTTTTCTGTCATCGGCAGCTGTGTCACTGTTTGTGTCAGTGCTGCCCTTCATAAGTAGCATTTCAGTTCATAAACAAGATGACACAAAGTCCTTAACCACCGTTATTGCTAGACCAGTAACATGATACCACAACACGGTGTCAGACGTTAGAATATGCTCATACCTAATGACCATGTTTTCCAGCAAAGTACATGGTCTGACTTCTTTCAAGCAAACAAACACGTTACAATGAGGGGAAGACCAGTGGGTTGAGGGAGAGGCAAGGCAAAATTTGACATTATATTTAAAACCACGAGTGCATTTGTAGCTTATAAAATCAAGTGATGATGCTTGAAGTGCTAGTGCCAGGCAGTTCGCAATCTTAAAATTCTGGAAGCCAGCTGATATATGGCATTGTTTCCATACACTGGACAAATAACACCCTGGATTCTGATTCAAGAAAAAAAATTGCCCTTAATGTTTTTAAGGTATTAAATTGTAATGTTGAATTTTTAAATAGATACTTGAGTAGAACTAGACTGAAGGATAGTCTAGGGATCTAAGTTTATGTTGATTAATATCTGCTTATACTTTCTCTCTCTGCTGCTGTCATATTGATCAAATGTACTATTTAAATTAAATTTCCTGATCTGAAAGTATATTACTATCTGCACTGGAGAAATAGGATTGTCTCAAAGCTACTTATTGTATTTAATTGTGTGCAACTGAGAATGCTTTTAGGAATTACAAGAAATGCACTACTGGTTAAAATGGAAACATCTTTGCTTCCACTGTTAACTTACAAATCAAAATGAATTCAATAAAGGCTATATTAAAACAGTAAAAAACAAGATTATTAGTTGATGGATGGGTACCAAACCCTGAATTTCTCACTCAGCTATTGCCAAGCCTCCCTTTGAAACTACCAATAAAATAAAATGATCCAGATTCTCTGTCTACAGCCCGTGTGATACCAACAGTGCTGAAGTTCAGCAGAGGCTGACTTTAAGTGCTTCTCTTCCTACCTCTGCCAAAGTACCACGCTATGGATTCCTATTGCAAAATAGGGTGACTGGAGGTTACATGGCCTCATAGAAGCTGACACCTGAAAGAGATGAGCTCCTGCATCCTCGCAGTAGCTCAGACAACTTGTCTGAAACAGGCATGTGTGTCTACAAAGACTCTGCGCAACATCTGTAGTAGGGAACAGCTCTAGCAAAGTGAGAATTGGAATCTCGATTTTGTGCTTGTGACACATTACACAGAGGAAGATTTGCTGACAGGGCCAGGAGCTCTATTGTGAAACTCATTAATTTAAAGAGTAGGTTAATATTCCTTTTTTTTTTTTTTTTCTGGCACAATTTATTTTAGGTCAGTAAAACTACTGTTTTGTTTCTTCTGTTTTATTCTGCTGCATAATTTACCATTTCAGAAATACTGCAGAACAGAGAAGCCTGAATTAAAAAAGAATTAGGATGAGGTACAGCATCAGCTCATATCCCTGCAAGACCTTCAGCTACGCATGCTATAGACTCTCCAGGCTGTCATCGACTCTACACTGAGCCTGCAAAAAAGTGTGTTAATTTTTTTATTATTATTATTTGTTACAGGCTTTGCATGAATATAGAGAGAGGATTTAGACTACTTAGGCAATTCACACAGCATGACTTCTATCAGGGCACATATATCTTGGTTTTATCTACTCAGCTTTATTCAGGCACACTTCCACTAACCTGGAACAGTTGTAAAAAGATTTATATGTGCTCACACATAAATAAGCGGAGGACAGTTTAGTTTGTTCATTGTTTTAAAATTCTCTTTTAAGATGTTATTATGTGAAGTTACCATTGGAAACTGGACAGCTTTAGAAAACAGGATGCCTGTATATTTTCCAAAGAAGGGAACCAGCTGTTAGACAATAGATGTTTTTTTAAATTGTAAAAGATTAAATATCATTATGAATAGTTACTCTAATAATTTTTACAGCATTTATTTTTTTCTCACAAAGTTAGTGCCTCTCAGCAAACCTTTACACACATACAGAAGTTTACACTTTGATCTAGTCCATGGGAGCTGCTGAGAATTCACATCGGCGTGAAAAAGGATCTGCATCTTGGCAGAGTATTCACACTCACAGCACTAGGTGGTGGGTGGCTTAGAAAAACAGTGAAACATACTGTAAGGCATATCCCGAAAAATCACCGTTTCAAATACTGCATTCTCATTTAATAAAGAACTCAGTTTTATTTGTCTCTATTATGTGTAGCTTTATTTTTACCTCAGGTCATGCATCTCCAAGGACTTCTAGCATTTTAAGTGAAGTTTCCTCACAGTGAGCTTGTGTCAGTCATTGTCTTTTGATACAGACTATATAGTGTCCCTCACTAGTCTACCACACACAATATACCTAAAGGAAAGGCAGACGAAATGCTATTAACTCTTCTAAAATCTATCAGTAAAAGAAGAAAAATATAAGAGGTGTCTTCCCTTCCCAGGACCATGCAAGCTCCTCACAAAAACCCAAACTGTGAGGTTTGTTTGCTGTTAGAGCATAAGCAAATGGGAGGTGATTGGGGCTGGTACAGTTTCAGTCCCTGGCAAGCCGGTTGGGCAACGCTGGTGAAAGGAGATGCTGACCCTTTCAGCAATAACACAGCTCATGCATGTCCTGCTCTGTGTTGTCAAATGCCACTCTTGATATCGAAGGACCAGGGCTTGGCACACCTGGAGAAGTACCTTAAATGGAACGACAGAGTAACACCAGTACCAGTGGGGCCAGCTGCATGCAATATGCTGTGGAAATTAAACGTTTATTTCTTAGGTACTTTTTTTGACTCTTCGTGAAGATGGAGAACACCTTGCCCACAATGTGAGCATTATGGTTGATGACTCCTTAGAGTTTCATGTAACATTGCCATGTCTTGTGTGTGTTTCCATGACAGTGAAGCAATAATTTACCTCAGAATAAAAGCAAATCTGCAGTAACAAGGGGCAGCACCTTTCACACAAGGATTCTTAAAGTACATGTTGATAAAAGCACTTTCATTTTTGTTCTGAAAGAGCCATTTTAGAATTACATGTAGTTCAACCCTAAAAAAATGATAGTTATTCTTCAGAGTCCAGCAGACAGCCTCCAGACAACAAGAGACCCTGAAACAGTAATAACAATATTTTTCCCTCAGTTAATCTGTAAGTATTTCTCAAAGGCATCCAGTACCATTATCCTACTTTTTAGCCCAAGACACAAAAATGAAGCGAGTTGCTCATGATCTCCCAATAGGAAAATATATGTGTCACTGCAGGAAACATGTGGATGGCATTCCACAGACTCTTGTTTCTTATGCTAAGGAAATGAAGGAACTTCTTTAAATATTCTTGTATAGTTATTTTCCACTCTTTTCTCAGGGCACTTCTATGCAACAAAAGTCTCATTTTGTTAATACATGGTATTTTTCAGTTTTAGATAGTGCACAGATTCTTGGAGGGTCATTGCTCAATAGCAATAATAAGATAGACAAAACCAGATCCTGTGATTCACGCTAATGCTAAAGGCTAATGACAAATATTAATACTTGTTAATGCTAAACATAGCAAGTGATAGAGGTTTTTGGAGGGAAAAGTTCTCCACAGCTGTTGCACAGAATCCTTTAGGATCAAGTCACTGAATCTAATTACCTCAAATGAATTTCAGTATAAAATATTCTTCCAGCTCACACTCTATACATTTCAGTTAATGAACCGTTCACAGGTTTGGGTGAAGGAAAACAGTCTTAATGGATAACAATCAAAATATATATTGAGGAAAAAGTAAGGAAAATCTGATCATGACACACCACGACAAATTGCAAATCATTTTACTTTCTGGAGGAGTAAGAGTTTATTTCAAAGGTTGCAACACATTTAGTTTTTGCTATCCCTTCATCATCAGAGGATGAAACAGATCATGTCTGCCATGTAGGTACATCCATTAAACAGTTGAGAATGTCTACCTGTTCTGAAGCAAACTGAAGTCGATAGACACCTTTTCAACTGACTTCAGTAATGAACTTTGTCAAACAATCAATTCTGCCCTGGCAGTTCCTGCTGTCTTGATTAGTTAAAAACATGAAAAAACTTTGTCAAAGAAATATTTGGAAAAGAATCTTTTGCACTGCAAGAAATACAAAATCTGTTCATTACTTTTTGCTTCCAACATGAGGCTTGAAAGTGTCTAGATGTAATTTTAAGGCAATCACCAGCGAATCTCAGCATCTACTTTAACGATATTCTAGAAAAAGAAACAAAATCCTTACCCCAAAACTTTGGTGGCCATGTGATTGGAGAGTAGGTACTGTTTCTATCCATAACATCCAAATAACAAATATAGAATGGTACGTCCACAGAGGAGCAATGGGTTTCTCAATGTTTGAGATTTAGCGGTAGAAGCAATGCTTTTGTGCTGCCAGGGAACTGTGTTGTTTGCCTGAAAGGAAATGGATGTATCACGTTTCCTGCTTGTGGACTCGAATTAGCAAGTGCTCTCCTTATCTTGGAACACCACATGGTAGCCGAGACAGGGAAATAGTTTCCTTCTCGTCATTTCCTCAGCCAGAGCAAATTGACTCAGAACAATACCAAATCTCCTCCTTCTCTGAAACTTTTTGAACCCCAAAATGTCCAGAGATAGAGATGAAAATTCCTTTCTCTTTCCTTTAATGATATTCTGTGTTGAAGACCTTCCTTAAATGTTCAAAAGCACTTGTATTCAGTGGGAATTTTCAACAAGGACGAAATGTGTCAAGAGCCTTTTAATAAACACCATTTCATTAGTATATTTATTTAGGGTATGAGGATTGTTAGGCATTCGCCATTGTTCCCCAGCTAGTCTGAGGAACTAGCTGGGCCTGACAGTGTAACTGTAGGCATTAATATTTTAATGAGTGTACTTCAAATTTCCTTTGCCAATTCTTTTCCTTTCCACACCCCATTCAAAAATATGAGTTCCCTGGAACACAAACAGCCTTTGAGCTAATTGTTTGGACAGTTTTAATACAATGCAGTGTTAATTCCCTGTTGGAATTTGTAGGTACTGCTGCTAAATATAACAAATAGCAATAATAACACCTCTACAAAAGAAAATAGCCAAGATATCTAATGACACACACACAGAATTAATGGAGAATGCATGAGGATCAAGAAAATATATGATTTTGTATTTATGTGATAAATTCTGTAGGACTTGATTTTAACTATTTTCCTCTTAAATGTGTGGCAGATAATGGATACCCATAAACATTCTACTATGAATATCAAAACTCTGTTCTCTGAAGAGTTATATGAGGTTTTGGTTTGTTCATTGTTTAAAAAAACAGAATCAACTACATGTATTTTTCACAATGAATATCAGGAGTCCTCAATATTTAGGAATACTCCAATTTGAAGATTTGGATATGACATGATTTTAATGTTGAATCTTTTTTGGTTTTGTTTTGTTTTGTTTTGGACTTTTTTTGCATGAAACAAATTTTTAAAAATACTGAGTAAAGATAATCCGATGGTTAATGGAACACTGACAGCTTTCAAAGCTGGTGTTTAAAATGGCGTATCCAAATACTGAGTTAAGCACCTGCATGAAAAAGATCTGATTTTCGGATGTCTGTGAACAAGATACAACTTGATAAGAAATGCTGCAATTATTTAGTTTGGTCGGGACATAGACATCAGAGCAGATGATAAAAAAAATACAAATTAAAGAATTCTACGACTAGGGTTAGTTTTGTGCTCTAAGAGTAGATGGCAATACAACAAAACTGAATTATTGTAGCCTATAAAAAGATGAAATTTAGTGATTTTAGTTTACGGGATGCATTTATTGAGATGAATATTGTAAAACAGAATTAAACACTGACCTTAATCTAGTTGAAAAGCAGATGAGTTCAGACATGGACACTTGTACAGATAATTAAATCTTCCGTATTATCAAGCATATGAAATATGATGCCTTAATGCTTTTTGAGAAAGTCGACAGCAATGAGAAGAAACACGACAGTTTCTTTCTGGACAGGGTATTCCAAGATGCGAGTTCTCTCATTTTCCTCAGAAACAAACAGCTGATATGAACAATTGTCCGCAGCAGAAGATCAGAGAAGCTGAATCACCAAAAGTGTTACCTGGGCCATACACCTGTAATGCTTGTCAGCAAGTCACAGCAAATAAAGTTTTAAATCAAACAAGGTGATGTGAGCTTACAATGATTTGCTAAGCAGGAGGCTCTTTCAGATCAGTTTCAAACTCTCTTTCCACTATTTAGTCTTGCAAGTAAAGGAAAGAACTGCAAGTTTGTGCAACAGAACCTATGTAAAATATGTACAGTGCATCACATCCTGAGATGTCATAGTTAAAATGCAACCTCCTTCACCAAAAAGATAAAGCAGATTGATACATCACAAACTGTGTCTTAATTTATTATTTCAAATATTAGACAATTTTTTTTTCCCATTCATTATATTTCTGAGTATTGCAAGAATTTATTTTCTTGGTAACCCCATTAGTTCTTTCATTTTTCTCTATTGAGAAGTATCTTTTCCTGAAAATAAAATCATCATAACTCAAGGTGCCCTCATGGATAAAAATGCTCATCACCATTCATTACACTGGCCAGTATAACACACTGTCACTTCTGACTGATGGGAGACAGAGGTACGTAGAGGTCGAGCTGTCAAATATACTGCTGATGTGAGTTCAATTCCAATGAAATGAGCAGCCTCTTACCCCTTGAAAAGAAGAAATTAATTCTGTCCTTAAAGTTTTTTAATGTATTGATTAAATGAAGAGAGGTCCTTTGAATTTACAACAGCACAAGCCCAAATCCCTGAAGAAAAAGAACTTTAAGGGAAAAAAAAAATGATGGGCATCATCACGTATTTTTCTAATGTATTTGAAAAATCATGGCCACCTAAACTGTAGGTACACAAAGCAGCGCTAGCAGGTGCAGTCACCCGTTTCCCTGACCGTGCGCAACCATGAGTGGAGGAATTGGCACCATTGCCAGCCTGCTCTGGGGGCAGCAGTTGCTTTCTCTGAGGCATTTATGCTTTTCTAGTTGATATATTATGATTCTTCTCTTTTTCTGTGCCTTCCAGTAAACTCCTAGATGTTTTCTGTTCAGCAAAACACTTTCAGTGGAGAGATACTTTAGTGGGTGCATAGAGATTCATTTAGTTGAAACCATTTTTTCAGCTGGCCAAGGCTCATGGTGATGATGTTTGAGTATGATCAGTAAGCCCTACAAGTTGAACCCAGATCTTAGCTACTGTCAATCACTGCCAGACAGAAGGGTCATACCACTGTCACTAGAAGCAAAAAATGAGCACCATGACAGAATTCTAAAGCAACTTGCTGAAAAGTATTTTTCAGTTTTTCATTTGCTACTATTACTGGCAATTCTTAAGGAAACATAGGTATATATGCTAAATTCTCCTGCAGGAACCTACAAAATCTTTTTATTGCAAATGTATGCAGATTTCACTTAAAAAAAAAAAAAA